>JXCR01139232.1:65306-132565 GCA_002079205.1 Phalaenopsis hybrid cultivar
AATTTTTATATAGAGAGAAAATATTAGTTTAAATTTGTGAAGTAATCAATTGAGTAAGAATATCTTCCCTGATTTAGATCCTAAAAACCTAGGATTAACAAGCAACGTAATTAACAGTGACAATCAGGAACAATTTTCTTCCTTAGCCCCTTCCGGTGGCAATAAGAAACTTGGGACATCAAATATGTTTAGTTTCCTAAATCTGGTGAGAATCTCAAGATTAAGTATTTCCCTACAAGATTGCACTATCTTGTGAGCAATATTCTTATTCACCCAAGCTAAAGAGTTTAAACTAATTGTTCCTTTAAGGATTCTTCCGAAATTTAAAGTTCACAATGACTTTCAACAACAATCAATTGGTCAGATCGAATGTGAATGAAGATTTAAAGTTTAAAACATCATAACGACAAAGTTTCATCCAAGTCACATGCACAACAATTAAACCCTAGAACTTGTACTCACCAAATCAAAAAAGAAAAGATATTTAGTAACTAATCATGCTTTCAAACAATAGACAACACCTTTTACTAATCATTGTAAACAGATTATACAAGTTTAGAAAGAAAAAAAAAAAAAAAAACTACACCCTTAGTTGCAAATTTCTCTCCTCTTCCACTTTCTAGTTCCCGATGATCACTAAGTCTCTAGAACTATCCTCCTGAACTGTCTCTTACAGATCACCTCACTTCTCTGGCCATCTTACAGAGTTTCTCTCCATTACACATAAGAATACATAACACACACGAGAGAGAGAGAGAGAGAGAGAGAGAGAGAGAGAGAGAGAGAGACTAGCAATAGAGTCCTTTTCCTTTATAAAAATTTCATCTTTTGTAGTCTTGGAAGACACCATGCAGAGAACAGTTATCTTAATACTAATGTTGGTTCGTTGGCGCCAAGGTTTCTCCTCGGAAGGCCAGAGTTCTCTTTCTTGAGGATTCATTGCTTGGGTCTTTAGGTGGTGCCTTGGTGCCAAGGAAAGTGGCTCGCATTTGCTTGAAAAGGGTGCCTAGGTGTCATGCGCTCTGTTGGGTGCCTAGGCAACCTCAGTTTGGCAATTGATACTGACTAAATGTTGCGAAGCACCCATGAATCACGTCAGTGTAAGTGTCATGCACGTAGTATACATAATAGAGTCTGTGTATCGATCTCACGAGTAAAAAACAAAACTCCAGAAGTGTAAAAAAATTTTAGTCTATTGGTTATGAGTCTAGCCTGAAGGTTCGATTATTTATAATTTTTGAAATTATCTAACCTAATTTTTGTATAGAGGGAAAATAATAGTTTAAATGTGTGAAGCAATCAATTAAGTGAGGAAATCTCCTCTGATTTGGATCTTAAAAGTCTAGGGTCAACACAAGTAACAACATTAACTGTGAAATTAGGTACCATTTTCTTCGTTTGCCCCTTCCGATGACGATAAGAAAGTTTGGACATTAAATATGTTTAGTTCCCAAAATCTAGTGAGAATCCCAAGATTAAGTATTTACCTACAAGATCACACTATCCTATGAGCAATATTCTTATTCTCCTAAGTTAAGGAGTTTAACATAATTGCTCCATAAGGATTCTTCTGACACTCAAAGTTCATAATGCGTTTTAACAAACTCAATTGGCTAGATCAAATGTAAATGAAGATTTAAAGGTTAAAACATCATCACAACAAAGTTCAACCAAGTCACATGCACAACAATTAAACCCTAGACCTTCTACTCACTAAATCTAAAGAGAAAAGAAATTTAGTGACTAATCATGCTTTCAAAAAATAGGTAACACGTTTTATTAATCAATTATACAAGTTTAAAAAGAAAAACCAAGAAAAGTTTAAACCCTTGGTTGCAAATCCGTTCTCCTCTCACACTTCCTGGTTCCTGATGATCACCACGTCTCTCAAACTATACTTCTGAACCGTCCTTACAAAGTTTCATTCCCTTACAAAAATGAAGAGGAGAATCCGTTCGGATTCTCCCGCTGCCCATCGCGCGCCTGGAATTTTATTTTCCCGCTCTCTGCCCTAGCTCCCGCTTCCTTCCCTTCTCCCGCTCCCGATTCCTTCGGTTCTCTCGCACCTTGTTCGGCCTTCAGCTCCTCTCTCCCTTCTTCTTCCGGCGTTAATCCCAGGGTTCGGCATCTCTCTTCTTCCGGNGGTCAATGCAGAGAAAGTGAATCCTTTGACTGAAAACAGATACCTACTCGAAGAAATCTCAAAGTTCAATCATATAGCATTCTAAGCCAATGTGTCAGGTAAGATTCTTACACTAGCTTTCCGGCCTTGATTCGTTGTATTCATCATTGAGTTTGTTGTTTTAGAGTGAGCATTAATGATTAGAATTCTTTGAATTGAATAAGATGTTTCTAACAAGTGCACTAGCACCATTTGAGTGTGTGTGTGTTGTGTGCAATTCTGGAGACTAAAATGAATCTCCACAAGGTCATATGTAATTCTTTTCTACCTGGATTTGAGTTAAATCTTGTCAAATGATTATTTTAGACAAAATGAACTCGTGGGTTTTTTAGATCTAGATTTTGTGGATTTCGATAGTGAATCTGGGATTTATTAAATCATCTCCTTTTGTGGATTTAACTCCGCGCGTTGCGAATGTAGCGCTGGAGGAGTTTTACTTGCTTAAGGAATTCTTCGATGGGAAGGGGATGGAGACATGCGGATCAGGTAACAAGAAATCAAGTAGCACACCATCCCTCCTGCCAAAGTTGTTGGCGTTGTAGCCTCTGTTGGGCATGAGCCTGGAGAAATTGATGGAAAAAAGCTATTAGTTCAAGGTCTAGTAGTGTAAGCTTTGAGGCTGTAAGCTCACCATAAATATCCTTGCGCTCCTTTCCTGAATCGAATTCACTGGGAAGACCCCTATACCCACCTTCTTTGATTTGTTCTTTAGTCGAGAAGAAATCAAATCTATTGAGATCCCTCAACGAAACTTCCATACCCGCAACCTCAGTTTGACATAATTGATACAGACTAAATGCTGTGAAGGGCTGACGAATCATGCAAGTGTAAACGTCATACAAGAAGTATATAGAATAGAGTCTGTGTATCGTTCTCACGAGAAAAGCGCGAACTCCCGAAGTGTGAAAAATTTCATGTCTGCTTGTTTTGAGTCTAGCCTGAAGGTCCGATTATTGGTAATTTTTTAACTTATCTAATCTAATTTTTGTATAGAGAGAAAATATTAGTTTAAATATGTGAAGTAATCAATTGAGTAAGAATATCTTCCCTGATTTAGATCCTAAAAGTCTAGGGTTAACAAGCAACGTAATTAACAGTGACAATCAGGAACAATTTTCTTCCTTAGCCCCTTCCGGTGGCAATAAGAAACTTGGGACATCAAATATGTTTAGTTTCCTAAATCTGGTGAGAATCTCAAGATAAAGTATTTCCCTACAAGATTGCACTACCCTGTGAGCAATATTCTTATTCACCTAAGTTAAAGAGTTTAAACTAATTGTTCTTTTAAGGATTCTTCCGAAACTTAAAGTTCACAATGACTTTCAACAACAATCAATTGGTCAGATCGAATGTAAATAAAGATTTAAAGGTTAAAACATCATAACGACAAAGTTTCATCCAAGTCACATGCACAACAATTGAACCCTAAAACTTGTACTCACCAAATCAAAAAAGAAAAGATATTTAGTAACTAATCATGCTTTCAAACAATAGACAACACATTTTACTAATCATTGTAAACAGATTATACAAGTTTAGAAAGAAAAATCAAGAAAAAATTACACCCTTAGTTGCAAATTTCTTCTCCTCTTCCACTTCCTAGTTCCTGATGATCACTAAGTCTCTAGAACTATCCTCCTGAACTGTCTCTTACAGATAACCTCACAACTTCTCTGGCCATCTGACAGAGTTTCGCTCCCTTACACATAAGAATACACAACGCACACGAGAGAGAGAGAGAGAGAGAGAGAGAGAGAGAGAGAGAGAGAGAGAGAGAGAGAGAGAGAGAGCTAGCAATAGAGTCCTTTTCCTTCATAAAAATTTCATCTTTTGTAGTCTTCGAAGACACCATGCAGAGAACAGTTATCTTAATACTAATGTTGGTTCGTTGGCGCCAAGGTTTCTCCTCGGAAGGCCAGAGTTCTCTTTCTTCTATGAGGTTTCATTGCTTGGGTCTTTAGGTGGTGCTTTGGTGCGAAGGAATGTGGCGCGCATTTGCTTGAAAAGGGTGCCTAGGTGTTATGCGCTCTGTTGGGTGCTTTGTTGGGTGCCTAGGTAATCTCAGTTTGGCATAATTGATACGGACTAAATGTTGCGAAGCGCCCACAAATCACATCAGTGTAAGTGTCATGCCCGTAGTAGACATAATAGAGTGTGTATCGATCTCACGAGAAAAAAACAAAACTCCAGAAGTGTAAAAAAAATTCTAGTCTATTGGTTATGAGTCTAGCATGAAGGTCCGATTATTTATAATTTTTGAAAATATCTAACCTCATTTTTGTATAGAGGGAAAATAATAGTTTAAATGTGTGAAGCAATCAATTAAGTGAGGATATCTCCCATGATTTGGATCTTAAAAGTCTAGGGTTAACATAAGTAACAACATTAACAGTGAAATTAGGAACCATTTTCTTCGTTTGCCCCTTCCGATGATGATAAGAAAGTTTGGACATTAAATATGTTTAGTTCCCTAAATCTAGTGAGAATCCCAAGATTAAGTATTTCCCTACAAGATCACACTATCCTATGAGCAATATTCTTATTCTCCTAAGTTAAGGAGTTTAACCTAATTGCTCCATAAGGATTCTTCTGAAACTCAAAGTTCATAATGAGTTTTAACAAACTCAATAGGCTAGATCAAATGTAAATACAAATTTAAAGGTTAAAACATTATCACAACAAAGTTCAACCAAGTCACATGCACAACAATTAAACCTTAGAACTTCTACTCACCAAATCAAAAGAGAAAAGAAATTTAGTGACTAATCATGCTTTCAAAAAATAAGTAACACATTTTATTAATCAATTACAAGTTTAAAAAGAAAAACCAAGAAAAGTTTAAACCCTTGGTTGCAAATCCGTTCTCCTCTCACACATCCTAGTTCCTGATGATCACCACGTCTCTCGAACTATCCTTCTGAACCGTCCTTACAAAGTTTCATTCCCTTACAAATATGAAGAACACACAACACAAGAGAGAGAGAGAGAGAAAAAGAGAGAGAGAGAGACGCTAGCGAGAGAGTCCTCTTCCTTCAAAAAAATTTCATCTTTTGTAGACTCGTGAGGCACCACGGAGAGAACAACCACCTTAACTACTAACGTTGATTCGTCGGCACCAAGGTTTCCCCTCGGATGGCTTGAGTTCTCTTTCTTTTGTGAGGATTCATTGCTTGGGTCTTTAGGTGGCGCCTTGATGCCACGAGAAGTGGTGTGCCAATGATTGAAAGGGGAGCCTAGGCCTTATGCACTCTATTGAGTGCTTGGTTGGTCTAATTATTGGGTGTGGAGAGCGCATGCAGAGCTGCATGCGGAGACCTGCGTGCGCTCTCCGATCACAGCTGCACATCGCGGTTGTATGACAGTGATCTCATAAGATAGCTCCTTCACTCCACTCTATGTGAACTGAATTTGAACCTTTGTTTGAGGAAGGCTCCTTCTATATTGCTCCAATATCAGGTTAATGCATCTTAACGCTCTCATAAACACCTATTTCCTACAATTGCACAAAAAAATAGATGAAATAGCATAAATATAAACAAATTATAAAGAAAAATGTACGAAAATACATCACAGTTTACAAACAGTTTGACAAAATTTTATTGAATTTACTAATGCCATAACTATAAATTTTATTAAATCCTACAAAATAAAATCTCATCCGTCGCCACATCACATAGAACAACTATATTACAATTTTACGTTTTGCATTATTTCCATCATTGTAAATACAAAACATCCCAAATGTCTCTAATTGCATCAAACAAATATCGTTACTTAACATCGCCAATGTTAACATGCAACATCAATATCAAGCTAAAACTTAAGGTGTATTTGGGGCAGCTGCAAGTTATTGAATAATCTGCTGATAAGTTGATTAAAAATAATCTGCTGATAAGCTAGGTGCGGCGGCTATTATAAAGTTTTATTTTTTTTTTGAAAAGTCAGACTGTGTGAAAACGTTGTTTTCAACATTTTGAAAACGCAGAAGCTGTCAAAACACAGTTTACCCAAACAGATCAGATGCGTTTTCAAAACACTAACGCACTAAATAAGCTGGCCCAAACGAACTCTAAGTTTTATTTTTAACACTACGTATAAAATACAAATAGGTCTATATAATTTTAGAGTACATTAAAAAAAAAGGTGATAAATATACAGAAATTATAAATGAAAATTGATCACTGAATTCTATTATTAGCACAATAAAAAATGTGTTAAAACAGCTTAGAATTACGATGGTATTTTCAAAACGTGGTTACAGTATTTGTTTTGCACGTTTTATCAACTTTTTTTAACTCAATTTTAAAATTTGGCACAATCTGGCCCGCCGTATCACCCCCGCGGCTGGCGTTTCCTTGACGCCTTTATTGGCCAATTACTCCCGCTGCCCTTCGCGCGCCTGGAATTTTGTTTTCCCGCTCTCTGCCCTAGGAAAATTTATCCCTGCCCTAGCTCCCGCTTCCTTCCCTTCTCCCGCTCCCGATTCCTTCTGTTCTCTCGCACCTTTTCGGCCTTCAGCTCCTCTCTCCCTTCTTCTTCCGGCGTTAATCCCAGGGTTCGGCATCTCTCTTCTTCCGGCGTTAGGCATCTCGCTCCCTGCTTCTTCCGGCGTTAATCCCAGGGTTCGGCATTGAGCTCCTCTCTCCCTGCTTCTTCCAGCGTTAATCCCAGGCGGCCGGTAATCCTTCGCAGCTCCTCTCTTCGGCATTCTTCCCCTTCCAGGCTTTCTTCCGGTTTTTTTTTCTGCTTTCCTTTTTCTCTATTCCCAGGATGGCGGAAGAAGCAGGGAGCGAGATGCCTAACGCCGGAAGAAGCACCCAGAGATGCTAAAAATTACTGGAAGAAATATGAATCTGAGTTTTTAATTCTCCTTTTTCTTCTCCACAAAGAGCTCTTAAAATGACTAGCTTCTTGTAATTTGGATTAGGTTGATTTTATTGTGGTTTATGTTCAGTTTAGAGCAATGCTTAACCCTCCAAATAAAACTCAGTAGTTTACCTTGTCCGTAACAAGACCTTTACTTTTTTTTTTGGTNTTCCTCTCTTCTGCATTCTTCCCCTTCCATGCTTCCTTCCATTTTTTTTTTCTGCTTTCCTTTTCTCTACTCCCGGGATGGCGGAAGAAGCAGGGAGCGAGATGCCTAACGCCGGAAGAAGCACCGAGAGCTGCTAAAAATTACTGGAAGAAATATGAATCTGAGTTTTTAATTCTCCTTTTTCTTCTCCACAGAGCTCTTAAAATGACTAGCTTCTTGTAATTTGGATAAGGTTGATTTTATTGTGGTTTATGTTCAGTTTAGAGTAATGCTTAACCCTCCAAATAAAACTCAGTAGTTTAACTTGTCCGTAACAAGACCTTTACTTTTTTTTTTGGTTGGTTTTTCTGTTCTGATTCTGCAATAAAGATAACACACAGATCTGCTTGGTTTTATGACTTCATTCTCCAGCATCTCTACAACCCACCTTCTGATGTCCCACTCAGGTGTTAATTATGAAAAAGTGAAGGCATGAATGCAATAATTAAGCTTAGGTGTTAGATATGAAAATACATAGGAACTGAAGTTTATTGCTATGAATGATCCTGCTTTGTACTTCAAAAACAATCAAGTGTTTATCATATTTTCTTAATGAAGAAACCAGTATAGCTTATGCCATAGCTTAAATTTTTTGAAATGCCTTGAAGAGCTTCGTCTAATAAGGTAAAGGCATTAATGAAATTCTGTTTGTTTTGTTATGCAGCATTTTGAGTGCTGGGATCCAACCTTGAGTGCTAAAATTTAAATTTAAATGCTCTGTCTAATTTCATGCCTCTTAAGTTCATCCAGAAATCTTTGGATAAGTTGAAATTTGTATTGAAAATAAGCAAAAATTTAATACCAAATTGACCAAGAGTGAAATATTTGTTTGGAATGGCATTCATTATGGGATCAACTTTGAATCTAAGCTCGATTCAAACTGGTTTTGAAACTGAACCTGCAATCATATTCTCATCGAAGTTGTAATTTAAATTTGAATTAAGTCTTGATTATGAAATTGGAGTTTGATGAGAATTTGAATATTCTCCTAATGATGAATTTATATTTCCAGTAGAAATTCGATTTGGTCTCGAATATGAGCCTGAATGCAAATCTGAAGAAAATATACCTATTTTAGTTGGCAAGTCAATTGATTAAAGTTCAGCTTGTTATTGAGTTTTTTCAACATGTTTTGCTTCTTCACTTATAAATTGATAAACAGAACCTTAGAGAGAAATTCAGATTATGCAAAAGTTTAACAAATTTATCAATGAGCAAATCCTTGAGACTTTATAAAAGAAGGCTCCATCTATTTCTGTTGGATAATTGTCGCTGATTTGGGATTTGTCCATTCCATGTGCCTGCGGTTATTGTGAGTCGCTTCCTATGCAAGTTCTCAAGAAGTAGTTAAAATTTGCTTTTATATTTGCCTTGGTTGAATTTGGAAATTGTTGTTATCCTTGATTTTTTAAGCTGAAACTACTATTTTTTTTTTCATAATTTCATGAAATTACCAAATTTGGGTTCCTTGAGTTGTAAATGGAATCATTGAGGCATGCATGATTGATTGAAGTTTTTTGCTTTCCTTTTAAACTTGTGCATATGAGTTGGATGTAAATTTTTTTTAGCACCAACAAGTTTTAATGAAAACTTTTAGGTTATGTTCCCCTGGTAATGGCATGAAATTTGGACTTTTAAGTTGGTGATTTATATTTTTGTTCTTTTCATCTATAACTTTTGGGATTGGTCTGCAAGTGCGCCTGCTCGGGGTTCGCGGTATTACAACTTAAGAACGTCGCTTGTGGTTCAATTGTTTCCTAACCGGATAAGGTTACTGTGGGTTCTACTGTGTCACATCCGGACAACATTCCTCATGACATGCATTGTAAAATGAATATTGTCATTTTTTTAATTTTAATTTTAACATGTTATTTCTTATTTTTGAGGTGAGGTACATTTTTTTTGGTATGTTATGAAAGAAACTTATTGGTTCTAAAATATCTAATGTGAAGACAATGCAGTTTTGTTCAGAACATTACAATTTCTGTGTGTCAGATTGTTCATTTAATTTTAAAAAATCTGCAAATCAACTGTTCTCAAAATACATAAACCAAACAGCTAAACAACTTATCCAAAAAATGAGCAAAATAGTCATTTATCCAGAATCAGCTGTTTTCCAAACGCACAAACCAAACAGTCGAACAACTTATTCAATTCAGCTGCTGATCAGCAGTTTATCTGGATAAGCTGCAGCTGCCCCAAACAGACACTTAATCATTTGCATTTGATACTTCCATAATTTTTTTTTACTTGAGAATAATGTGGTGCGGGATCACTCTTATAATCATTCAGAAATCTCTGTAGAAAAAAAAAATTATTTAGAGAAAAATTTCAAAAATTTTGGTATAGTATTTGCCCGTCAATAAAAGCTTTTAAAAATTATCCCATTTTCATAAGCATAGAAGCTCTGACAAATTCTAGAAATTAACAATAAAAATTAACAGAATAAACAAGTTTGATATTTATAATTTTTCTGCCCTATCAAACGGTAGCATTTTAAATGAAAAAAAAATTAAGTAAATATAAAAGGATGCTATCTGCAACCAATAAATGTCACCCAAAATTTTTTAAAAATAGTTTACTCATAGGAAACTCATACAACAACAACAACAACGGGTTCAGCTACATGAATCTTTTTTCTCAATTAAGTCCTATTGTGTGTTATATTTTCATTTAATTCTAATAAATTAAGAACATTTTTTGTACAATATGCCCTAGTCTTCCTAAGTTTACCTGTCTTTCTCAATATAAGTCAAATCTAAAATACCTACTCTCCTAAGGTCGATGTTTGATTTGGTCAAACTATCTAAGATGACTTTCTCTAATCTTGTCCGCCACTTGAGCCACACTAGCCTTATCACGAAGATATTCATTTTGCATTTTATCTCCAAGTGTCAAGCCACTGACCTACCAAAGCATTCTCATCGCAACAACACTTTACTTTGTTTTCTGATTTTCGAAACACATTGAACATGAAAACCTCCTAAAATAAAGTCGATTTATTCTCCTTGTTTATCTCCTTGGTTTCTTCTCTTTCTATTTGCTTTTTTTTTTTTAGTGTTTGGATCCATTACACCTAATGTTAACATAAACATTATATATTAAACAACATTAGTTTAGCAGCTTTTACAACCAACACTATCTAGAAACTCATCAAACATATCGCCTTGTTAAGCTTGATAATTAAAGCATACACAAAGTTCGGAGTGCCTCTGTCAAAGTGCTTGTGTCGAAATCCCAGTGTCGAAATCCCGGTATTGGAGACGCTAAAATCTCTGATGCTTTTCCAAGACCCGCAGTGAAGAGGTCCGGTGGCGAAAACCTAACAAACTCGGGAGAGAATCGCTTCGATCAGAAACCCTAAACCTCCAATACGCAAATGGAAAGCCTAGCTAGTGTTAAAAGATAATAAATCGGCAGCGCACTTTTTTTTTAGGCATTCGGGCAGTCTTCGGGCCAGATCACACGGAAAAACACATTTTTTCATTTATTTTTTAATGGCAAAAAAAGGCGTCTAACACTTTGCATCTGGCCTATTTTTATTGGAGTCTGGACTCCAATATTTCTTCCCAAGGTTGGGCTAGTGCATGTTGCCAACAAGGCAACATTAGTGATGACGGACCTAACAATATAAGTCCATTTTTTTTTTGTTTCATCACTTTATAACATTTCAGACTAAGTTTTAGTACAATCATCTCACTTTTGCAAAGTATAGTGAAAGAATAAAACTTTATAAATGTTATTAAGATAGCAAATAATTTCATTTCAACACCTAGTCCCTTGCAGTGCACTAGCTGTAATATGAATTTACCTTCCCACCTCACCTTAGTGAATGCTTGCCGTCCAAAGCCCATCACCCTTCATCATCAGTAGTTTCGACTGTTATCTTCAAGTGTTATTTTCTATAAACAACAAAATGTATGTGTTAAATAATATAAAAATTAAAAGCAAATGAGCAAAGGCTTTAATGTAATTCAAAACCAAATCAAAATAATGTAAGCATGGGATGTGAGGTTGGGAAGTACATTTCTACATAAAACAGCTGCTTCCATTCCTTTATTATCAATTTTATTCATTTTACAAAAGGGGATCATTCACAAGAACCCGGTTTTCTTTTCCTGTACAATTCCACCTAGGCCTACAAACTGACCGGAACCAAACTCTATTCCGGAATGTGAACGTTTGTCCGCTAATTCCCTCACCCGCAGCAGTACTGGTGCAGGAACTGACAAACAAGCAGGTTTCCCGATCTACAACATAAATAAGAAGACAATCAGAAAAAATCTGCAAAATCGAATTGGAAATGTGGAAGCTGGAAAAATTGTTTCCAATAGTCTGAGAGAGAATAATAATTTAAAAAAAAATATGTTGTAAATATAGTTTTTGTAAGGATATGGTTAGAACTTAAAGTAGTTTTCTGGTGAATTAAACAGTGAACTCTATTAACAACTAGTCATCATCGTCATCGATTTTATTGCATCTATTCCAAGACAGTTTATGAATCATCTTCATGATTTGTTCATATTGAGTTGTATAAGAAATTAAAACTGTTACTTGATGAACTAACAGTAACATTAGAAGCAACTTCAAAATTATCATCATAGCCGCTAACAAAGGGCAGTTCGGTTTTCTGTAAAAGGAACGCAGTGTAATAAAAATGTAGTAAAATTTAATTATAATGAATGTGAAAAGGTTTAAGAGTTGTATGTTCAAATATAAACTAAATGCCTAGAGACATTTCGAGTTTGATTTCAATTAAAATAAAATCTATGTAAAACACAAAAAATGGGATGCAACCAAGAGCAACGGCGGTGGCAATGGCAGTCGGTAAAGCCAAGTGATGGGTGGTGGCAACTTGCAGTTTATTTAGAAATCGGCCAAATAAGTTGATTTCCAAATAAACCAAATTGAATTCACCAAAATTTTACACTGTATTTCATTTTCTTCAAACTAAATTCCAAATTTTGAAATTTCACTACATTTGATTCACATTACCCTACTAATGCAGCAACTAAAAAAACCCAACTGACTTCTTACTAGAAAGTGCAAAAGGACCTAGGATTTCTTTTACAAATCGATGCCCTAATCCTAGAGGGATATGAATCAAAAAGTTGCCAATCAAGGGGGACAGTTTTATATGAGCTCCAGAAGTTTCCTAGTTGAGTTCATTACTCAACTATACATGGATTACATAATAAAGAAGACAATAATCTCAAAGGAAATGACAATAACAAAATCTACACAAATGGAAGTCAAGAATCTGGTTCGAAGAACAAAATGATATCAAAAAACTTTTGGGAGGCATTGGTAATAAATTTTCTTGGAAAACAAAGAAAAACAAGGCTGCTAATTCTTACCCCTTTATCAGTTCGTTCTTGAGCAGAGGTAGCTTTCAAAAGGTTTCGCCATTTATCCTGAGGATGAAGAAAACTCAGACAACAGTCTAAAGAAACTAATGCATCAACAAATCCAAAACATAAAGTAGTCGTGAAATGAAATTCAAGCTGAATATATTTGCCTTTGATATTTTGAAATACAAAACCTAGAATTTAATGCTTATAAATACTAAATTTTAGAACTCACTCCATTTTAAAATTAACTACCAGAGCAAATTTTTAGACAGTTAGAAACTGCAGTAACTTGTAGTAGGTGTGTAAACTAGAAACAAATTTCAACAACTAAGTTTGCTCCACAAAGCAGTTGCTGGCGCCCAGAGTCAACTTGAATTGAGAAAATGCAAAGCCATAGCCCAGAATCTTTCTCAACTTATAGGCAATTAGGTAAAGAGTAACTCAACAAGCAAGCAAGCATGTGGTAAATTAAGAGGCCATCTGGGATTACTTTTAATTTTACTTTTTATTTTATTTTGTTTATGTTTTGACTTAAAACAAAACATTCTTGGTATGGTATAACTTGTTTAGCTGTATGTAAAAACACTCAAAGTAACTTTATATTTTTTAAATGTTTTTAAAAACAAACTAATTTGTTTTTGAAAATAAAAATATTATTAAACAAACATATTTTTAACATAAAAAAGAAAACAAAACAGATCCCAAAGAAGCCCTGAGCTTCAGTAATAATCGTACCTTGAGATCAACAGATGTTCTATGAGAGCCTGATGCAAAAGCTACTTGCCGGATTTGAGACCATCTTCCAACTCCATACATAGACACTCCTTCAACCAGCTTCAGGACTTCGCCAAGCGTCCAAGCTCGGTGATGCTTCTTCTTGCTAGATTCCATTGGTTGTACAGTATCAGAATTTTCATGAAAGGCAGCGCTACCAGAATCAGAATTTTCATGAAAGGCAGTGCTACCAGAAGAAATAAACTTTACATGATTTTCCTGCGGCGACTTTTCGCTATTAAATACTTCTGGGCTCATTTTTTCTCTTTCCACGTGGACAAAGTTCTACAAAAACATTTAAAAAAAAATGCTAGAAGCGATTTTAATCATTAACAAAATTGAAAACATCTTCGTTGGTATCGATTTAAGTACTAAAGCAACAGCTCCAAAAGATTAGCCATATAAGCAAACAGAAGTCGATCAAACCTTCTAGTTTTAACAAGTTGATACCAATTCCTAACAATCTGGTTTTTTAATTGGGCCTGATCAGTTTGAAAAAAGTTTCGCAATCAACCTGGTCTGACCCAATTTTGACAACCACAGATACAAGTCTACAAGGAGGGCTATTTATATCTAAAGCAAATTATCTGGCAAAACATGTACAAACTAAGGTCGGTTAAATCCATTAATGAATCACACCTCTTTTCACACAAAATTCTCAAATCACGAGAACAGAGTAATAACTAAAATTGGCGAGAAAATATAATTTTGTGGAAGAACTAAAAATTCGTATTGCATAAACCATAGATTTCATATACTTGATGAAAATATTGATTAAAAAAACGAATTAAACATGCGTTTTTTTTTTGTTAGCAAAATAAAATGATTAAAATTAGCTCAAATCTTAAGTAATACACGTGTTGCTCCACATGTGCATTATTTGTTGTCACAATACTATGAAGGGTGCTTGTGTCAAGAAGGGGTTTCCTTTGTGCAGCCCAACAAATCAACTGCGAAAAGGTTGTTCAGCAAATAATAGCACATAAGCAGTGCATCACCAAATCACATAAGCAACGCATTAACAAATAAAGTTTAGATTTTATAGATCTTGCTCCTCATCACCATTAGCCTTAACAAAACTATTTAGGATCGGTTTTATGAATTCTCAATCTCCACGCATTTTTGTTGATTGTTGACAGTTGGGTGAGTTTTTAACCCTATTCTAAACAAACTTTCTTGAACAAATTCTATCCATGTTAGTTTTGGCTCCATTCATTGCTTAATATTTTGATAAAAATTTTATTCACTCGTCAGATAAGTGATTTTCTAATATTTATTGTGTACAAACCACTTTAAATCTACTTTCAACAATTTTATCTTCTATATATCATTATCCCATGATCTATCTAATATAAACTATCTTTCCTAGTTTTTTTTATCCATTCACATCAACATTCTCATACAAACAGGAGCCAAAATCAAAGAGCAACTTGCAGTAGATATGTTGGAAAATCTAAGCTAGGGCTAGGCTAATTTGAATAATATCAAAGAAAAACAAGATACAATGAATAATCTATAATTCAAGAGATAGATCGTCTCTTCACAAACCCTAGACACCGCTAGGAATACAAAGACATAAGAAAAACTGTAGCAAATCAAAACATTAAACAAACCCCAGCTATTTAGCCCTAATAAATACTCCCCAAAATTCATTTAAAGTTTCCCCCAAAACCCCCATTAAATTCCCACCTTTTGTTCGTGATTAACAGTTGTGTGGGCCCCACACAGAAGTTGGAATCATATTCGATAGCCCCTAAAGCTTTCACTCCTCGATGTCTTATGACCCAGTCTGATAGCTTCGACTTAGATAAGTCAGGAACTGTGGTTAGACTGTTTTAACATTTAAATAACTATCCACTGAATTCTAGAAACTTTTAGTATATAAAATACTCACTAAGAAACCACAAAGTATATCATACAGAAATCAAAATATCCAAAAATAACAACAAAGTTTGTAGACAACATTTAAATCCAGCATATAACAATGTATCACTACAACAAAAAATCATACAAATAAAATATAATCACAATACGTATCAAAAATAGTCATCCACCTGTAAACTAAATATCTTCTGCCACATATCAACCTAGTGTTTTTTCCTGAAAAGAAACATATAAATTCAACAATAAGTTTGCACGACTTAGTGTTGAGATATGCATTAAATTCACATTCAAATACTATACATGAATGACTAAAAGAAATGTAATTCTTCACTTTATATGTGTTTCAAATTAAGTATTTATTTTTTTTACCCTCTTTAAGAGTCATATCAGAATTACCACCACACCAGTATAAATCCTCCAAATTGTACTTGTAGGTAGCTGACCTGGTCCGCAGTTACGCAGTTATTTAGTTTTCTGGCAACTTGACCCAATTTCTTTAGGCGACTAGTGTGCAAAATGGATATGTTATAGAATTTACAATTTGATTTATAGTTTACACTAGGGGTTCTACGCAAGTATGCATATCGTTCAAGTAATATAGGACTCTAACGGAGTCTCGATTATCGATCCCACAAGAAATCGAGGTAAGAAATCCCTTAGGCTAAGTTCTTGCCTACTACTATCAGATTTTAATTTGGAATATCGATTTTTAGGGTAAAAATCTTAAGTTGAATCATGCAGAAATACAATTTAGGCTCTCTAAGAATCTTAAAACATAACATTTTCCACACAAAAAAAAATCTAATAATAGAAGATTAAGATAAACTAAAATTTAGGGTAAAATATCTCAACTTTTCAAAAACCTACATTTTATTTTCCTGCATGGTTTTCAAGCCAGAGTTAAAACGACTTGCATAGCATGAACATATCTCAGTCATCCCTATTAGAACCTCTACATTAGGACTTGTATGGATAACTGCATCATTTTGCATGTCCCAAGGAAAAGCCCTCATGCTTCTCCAACCTGCATGGCCAAGCATAAGATTTCTAATTAGAAGGTTGCCAGACACGCTTAGGGTGTTAGGGACTTCCCTTACTCATACGGGATATAAGTCTTTTCTGGGAGCATCTCGGCTCTGTAGTCGTACCTCTCTTTTCTTTCCAATACAGTGGCTTCCTCTTGATATATGCGGGTATAAGTCTCATCTCTATATACTCTACCTATAGAGGGTCAGAAGACTTAGAGTTTCTTTTTATTGACCTTAGGACTGTCAGGATTCCCTTGGACGACACAATTCATAGATTGCTGACAAGAGATCTCTGGTTATGCTGAGTTGATTACATTTACAATCAGCTAGACCTGGGTCCTAATAGTTTGGGATGTCGAATTCATAGTATCCTGACCCGACTATCTCTATCTGATTATGATTCATTTACAATTCTATTAATATATCCCCTTCAAAACTTGTCATGCATTTGACACCTCATTGATGTCGCCTCGTAGAGACCCCAATTGCGGACAGACCGCCGCTTGTTTGGGCTACGGTGATTCACTCTCTACCCTGATGGCCTGATTAGGTCTAAAAGCATAATGTGAGCCCTATAAGACGACCATGTTATTTCATAAGCCTTGTTTGCCGATAAGCCGCCATATGGGACTATGAGAGACTCACTCTCTGACCGTATAACTCGACGTGAGCTTTGAAAACACAGAAATGTTCCTGTGAGATAGCAACCTTTTGACACACCCCTTTAATCATCACTTGAATGTAAACAGGATCTCTTTAATCAATAGTATTCTTAGGCATTCCACAAGATGTAATTAATCAAAGAGATACGTCTATTTAGGTATACTTTTGTGGATACTCGGTCCAAAGTTTCTCGATCTGATCATGTTTGGACATACAATCTTGACTTATCGCACGAGGTTTATCTCACATAAGCTCTCTATGATTCTTTTTTTAAAAAAAAAAGTATTTTCCTAGTTTTCATCTTATTTCCCCATTTTTCGATCCTTCCACATCTATGAATCGTTTCGACTGTTTAATTATGAGAGTTCTTTGAAAAAGAGAATCCTAAGACGACGATTAGATGAGCTGGCGACTCTAAATTTAAAATAACCAAAAACATACATATAAAGTTGAACCTAAGATGTCTCGTTCTACAACATTTGAAACTATTTCTACATCACCCATCACAAATTACATGACAACAATTCTTCTAATAGTCTCAATCTGTGTTCATGTACAAATGTGATAAAGGAAAAGATGATTATCTCGTCGAAGAAAATCTGCACTATAGGTTATTGATCCTAGACATCAGATATAGAAGATTGAAAAACACATGATCATGTCATGGCTAGTCAACTCTATAACCGCGAAAATTACATAAAACTTCTTTGTATATAAAACGACAAAAGAAAGATGAGATGCCACAGGACAAACTTATTCAAGTGTTGCAACACCTCTAAATTGTTTGACATTGAAATCAGATTAAATGACATGCGACATGATGAGTTGAATATTACACAAAATTGATCTAATTAGATATGCATGAAACATACACATAAATATGCTCAAAAGTTTACCCTTTATAAAACCACTGTTGAACAAAAGAGAACTATCAAATTCCTTCTAGAAATCAACAAAAAACTTGATAAAGTTAAGAGGAAAGATCATGGGAATCAAACATCTTCCCTCAATTCATAGCCTGTTGAAGAACGAAAGGAAGAGAGCAGAAAAAAACTCATAATGACAAGTAGTCTCATTACATCAAATGTTGATAACTCGATTTTATAAACTCACAAATGATCACAGGACAACAATTCAAAAAGGAATAGGCCATGGTGTTAACATTGCAGAAACCTTGGTCTTCTTAAAAAGAGTGTTGGAAACCTTATGGAAAACCTGCATATTTGAAACTCACAAAGTCAAATTTAATGGAAAAAACCAAGCAAACACAACATCAAGGGAAGACAGGCCTTATGAACATAGTCCATTAAAAAAGGAACATCATGAAGCTCTCCAAAGGCTTTTGGGACAATTTTGTTAGTCTTCTACCAACCTTCTAGCACAACAAGATAGTCTTCCAGCTGCTCTTGCTAATTTTAATAGGAAGAATCGACCTTGAATAGTGTACTCAGGAGCATCTGATCACATAACAGATGATATCATTATTTTTTAATCATTCCATTCTTGCAAACACAATGTTGTAGTTAGAACCGCAAATGACTCCCTCCCATCTGTGGAAGGAAAAGGGAGTGTGAAACTAACAAAATATCTTATTTTTCAACTTCCTGCCCATCAGTAAACTCACTCTTGAGATAAAAGTTACTAAATTCTACCATAATTTGTGTGAATTTCAGGTGATAAACTTGACGAAAGTGATTGGCAGTGCTGATATGTATCATTGACTCTATCTGCTCACTATGACTCCCACTTCAAAAGGACTATCCTATTATTCACGATCACTTGAGTTAAGTCATGTATCTAAAACTATTTATCATGAGAGTCAAGTTATGTCGTGGCATTTTTGCCTTGAGCTTCTTAACTTTTATTTAATTGAAAAATTATATCACTATTTATTTATCAATAAATAGTCTTAGTTCGTATCAGTGTGAAACATGTCAACTGGTTAAACATACTCGACGAGTATACCCAAGCCTGAAATATAAAACAACACTTCCCTTCTTTATTATTCATAGTGAATATACAAATGGGACTGTGATTTATCACCTTCATTAATCGCCACACAAGATCCACATGAATCTTTCTCATGAAGAAAAAAATATGAAACTACCAGCATATTTAAAACCTTCCACAATATGATACTCATGTAATTGCTGATCAAAATTCAAATTCTCAAAACTGATAATACAAAAGATTACTATAACTCCACTCTTAGCCCTTAGCTATCTAAAAATGATATCATTTATATAAGCTCTTGTATTAACATACACCAACAAAAAAAGGTGCTGAGAGAAAGAACAAACAGCTCCTCAAAGTAGCCCGATTAATTCTATTCACTAAAAATGTATCCAAACACTTATGGGGGATGTAATTCTCACATCCACCTATCTCATAAATATGACACTCAACAAAGTGCTAAATTTTAACTGAATTCTCAACCCCCACATAAAATCATGCCCACATATTCAAGCCTAAAACCAAGAAATTTTGTATCTAAATTTTTGGTTGCATCGCATTCGTTCATCTACATCAATCTAAATAGACCAAATTTGATCCCAGATCAGTCAAATGCATATTTGAGGGATATTCTTCAAATAAAAAGAAGTATAAATACTACTCTCCAGAAATACAAAAATTTTATAGCCATACTAATGACACCTTCTTTGAAAACCAACCATATTACCCCAAATTTAACATGTAGGGCGGAACTTCAAACTCATTTTCCTTGCATCTCTAATGCACCCATTATTGTCCCCGCTACCATAACCTGAAAAATGAACTTATTACTCCGCTAAATCTTTTCACAGCTCCCACCAAGAGCCAAGTACTCTGTTTGTACCCAGAAAGAAAGAACCCAGTGAGCATGAAAGTGACAATATGCAAAATTAAGAATGCAAATCACCAGAACCGACTTCACATCTTAAGTATTCACACAGAGGTTGGGTCAACACATCATGAACACCAAGAGGAAGGAGAACAAGAATGCACAAAATACTCGATAGAAGAATTTGTGACATGAAAAATTTACCATCCTCTTACAAATCTTTTGTTCAGAACTTGAATAATGTACAAGTCTCAAAATCAATCTAAGAAGTCTTATATATTTCTTTCTTGAAAAAAAGGTCGTGGAAGAAGAACTGTAATGGGTACTCACTGTCAATTACTAAGCAGATGAGAACATAGAAAAATTCAAGGCCAGACTTGTATCAAAAGGGTTCACCCAGTCTTATAGGAACAACTACCAAGATACAATTGCACCAGTGACGAAACTCAACACAAAAAGAGTATCACTAACATTGGCAGTCAACCAGGACAGTTCATTATAGCTGCTAGATATTAAAAATATATTTCTTAATAGGAACCTTAAGAAAGAAGTGTATATGGAGATACCATCAGTATTTAAAAAACTGCACAAAAAATCAGTTGATGTGCAAACTAAAGAAATTATTATATGGGTTGAAACAATCTAGCAAATCATGATTTAAAAGATTCACCAAGACTAATCTTGCCAATGGGTACTATCAGTGTTAGGTTGATCACACTTTATTTGTGAAATCAAATCAAGAATGTATGAAGGTCATCTTTATTGTATATGTAGATGATATTATTCTTACAGACAATAACATTAGTGAACTTGAAACAATAAAAAAAATAATAGCTTCTAAGTTTGAGATCAAAGAACTTAGAACTATAAGATACTTCCTGGGAATGGAAGTAGTTATGTCCAAAGAAGGCATTGTCAAATCCCAAAAAACACAAGCCATTGACATATTAAAGAAAACAGGAATGTCGAGATGCAAATCAATAGATACTCCTATGGATCCCAAAAAACAAGCATCAAAAGGAGAGGATAACACCCCAGTTGAAAAAGATATGTATCAAACACTTATGAGGAAACTTATCTATCTGTCACATACAAAACCTGACACTATTTTTTTTGTGGGTGTAAAGAGCCAACATATAAATGATCCAAATGAAGATCATTTACAAGTGATCTTTCAAATCTTCAAGAACCTAAAGATAGCTTTAGGACGTGGATTGATATTCAGAAAGATTGAAACCTATGAAGCTGAAATCTACATTAATGCTAACTGGGCGGAGAACTGCCTGATAGAAGATCTATCACGGGTTACTATTCATTTGTATGACGTATTTGGAGAAATAAAAAAAGCAAGTTGTGGTGGCAAAAAATAGAGTAGAATATGAGAATTGTGCCATGACCCTAGGAATTTGTGAATGAATGTAGCTAAAGAAACTACTGGTGGAACTTCAGAAGAACAACCGAAGCACTATTAAGATGTTCACGATACTCAATCAACCATAAGTATTTCAAAGAACCTGATACTCCATGATCGAACCAAACATATAGAGATTGACAACACTTCATCTATAAGAAGATCAATTGAGAGGTTTTTCAGGTAAGTTATATTCCAACTCAGTATCAGATTGTCAACATTCTTACCAGAGTTCTTTCTCGACACCACTTTAGTGATCTTAGTAGCAAGTTAGGGATGTATGTTATGCACAACCCAACTTGAAGAGAGGTGTTGACATGCACATTCCATTTAGAAAATCGTGGGTCCACTATTACATTTGAAGAGAACCTATAGCGTCTTTAACGGCATCAAGAGAAGAGTAAAATAATCACACAGTCGAAGATGAATAAGAAGATGCAGTGCACATATCATTTCTTGCATTATCAACATATATCCATAAAAGTTTATAATCTATGTCAGAAAGATTCTTCTGTAAAGAAGTACATATTGAAATTTGCTCAACTCATGCTGAAATGCGAGTTAATTGAACCAAAGAAACACAATAGCAAAGTATTTGGGTCGACTGAGGTCATCTATTAGTAATGTGTTGCAACTAAAGTTGTATTGGTCTCTACAAAATGCCCAAATCCTAGCACTTAAGGTAGAGAAACAATACAGCATATCAGGTCCACACCACCCTTAACATAAGGTCAGATTGAGTAGCAGGAGTACAACTAGCAAAGCATCTAAGCAAAACCTGCTCAAGAAGAAACCAATCCAGAATGGTGATAGTGGAGAGAATCAACACTCCCAAATTTGTCCCAGCCAAAAAGTATATTAAGTGTCATTATTTTGGGAACACTTTGTTCAATTGCCCAAATAGGAGAATGATTTCATTCACTCAACAAAGAACAATGGATATCATGGACAATGACATAGGAGATACAGAAAAATATGATGAAGTAAAGTAGTACCAATTTCTAACTGACAAACAAGATTTGCTAATAATCTGACAGGTTCTTCAGATAGAGCCAACATAATTCACAGATCTTGAACTCCAATCTTTAATCGCCTAACTCAATCAAAATTTCAATTCAAATTTCAAATTTTAAATTCACATCTCAAGTAGTGAAACTCACTTTCTTGGGTTTAGTTAGTTGTCTCGGTCAATGTTAATATATGTGTCATACTTCATATATTGATCTCACTTTTGACCAACTCACTGGGCCAAAACAGTCATCCATCCTTCCTTGATGAGTGTTTCATGCAAAGCATGATTTCAAAGCTTGAGAGGAGCTCAATAGCAATTGAAACCCAAAAAAATCTTGAGTTGAGTAGCTACACCAGGTATGCCACTTCTGACATAGTTATGCCAATAGTGGCATAGTTATGCCGCGTATCTCCCCCATCTTCTTCCTCTTCCTTGGCCGAATTTTGTAGGCCTTCTGATCAAAATCCTAAGTTTCATCATCCTCCCTCTCTTCGTTGGCCGAAATTCCCCCACCCTTTTTGCCTCTCAATAAAAAAAAAATTAAAATTTCCCTCTCCTCTCAGGTGTAACTTCCATAATTACTCCCTCCTCTCCTCATTCTCTATACCCCACATCACTTTTCTTCCTATTACCCATCCTTACTTGTCGAAACCTTCCCCACTTTCTCCGTTTCTCACTACCAAAATCAAGGAGCTTCCAATAATTCCTCTTAAGATTCCATTCAAGCAAGAAAGGCAGACACTAATCCTCTCTTTATCATTTAATTTGTCAAGTACGAGTTTCTTTGCAAGCATGGATTTAAAGTTCTTTTCTTTGAAAATATGATTTCAATCTCTCCTTCTCCTCATCTTTTCCTTGGTTGTAAACCACCAAACACTCACCCTTTTCTCTTCTTCTTTCCCTTTGACAAAAACCACCACACCCACTCACCATTTTCTCTTCTTCTGTCCCTTGGCTTAAAACTACCATACGCACTCACTCGCTTATCCTCTTCCTTCCGAAGGCCAAAAACCACACACTCACGCTCTTCTTTCCTTTCACTTGGTCGAAAACCACACTCACCCTCTTCCTCTCCTTCTCCCTCTAGCCAAAAATCCCCCCCCCCCCACACACACACACCCTCTTCATCTCCCTTTCCACTTGGTCGAAAACCACAACGTTTAGGGTTTAGACATCTTGCAATGTCCAATATAACTGCAATTATACCACATTGTTAATATAGGATCTCAATCCTCTCAAATATCAAGCTATGGTGTTCTCTTAGGGCTTAACTAAGTTGCTTGAACTCAATTGTGTCCTCCTCTATTAAGAGATCTTGTTGTTGCAAGAGATGTAGTCTCACAAACATGTTTTATTTGTATTAAATTGGTAGGTGCTAGTGTTGCAACTCTCATTTCATCTTGGATCATCGAGTCATTTTATTTTTTTTCTTCTATTGTCGAAGATCTTGCAATTTCTATCACAAAAGAGATGCACTTTTCTTTAACTTAAGGATGGCTAACTTTATCATTTTTTCTGATGGGGCGTACTTAAACTCAAAAACATGTTCCACTATCTAAAGTCACTCAATGAACTTGCTAGATTTATGTGACCATAAAAATTTGACAAGTTAATATTTAAACCAAAGTATGGACTCTCCTCTGATATTATATACCAAACCGTCGGGGTATTACTTTTTCGTTACTAGAAATTTTTTAGTAGAAGGGAGTCATTTCTATCTCTCGATCGAGCAAGTCACCACTATGACTATAAATAAACTCACCGGATTGTCTCCTCCCAAATAAGATAGTTAAAGAATTTTTAGTTGCAGACTCCATAATAAGTTCTTGAACATCTCGCTAAGGGTTTCCTCGTTGGCAGCAAGACAACTTTTCCACTCGATCAGGTTTCAGACAAATGTAGGATTGCAAATTAATGTTGGACTGAAGAATAATTTTTGGTGGTAAGTATAGTGGTGAAATTTTGGCAGAGTTAGGAAATTTGGGCTTTGAAAATTTTAGGTTTAAGGCTAGAAATTATGATAGGGATGGCTGGGATATTAGGTTGGTCGATGATTTAGGTTGAGTGAAATTTTGGGTAGGCATAGAAATGCCAAATACCTAAATATACAGAGTTTTTAAACTCCAACGCAAGATACCATTCTAAGGTTCTTGTAACGTATTTTGGAAGTGAATTTAGAGGGGAGGTAGTTTTGGAATAGTGAGAGAACAAAAAAATGTGAGGTCGGCGGTGTTTAGAAGAGAATAAGTGTCGTTTGGTGGCTACCCGAGATGAAAGTAGCAAAGGGAACTCTGAATCGGCGACATTAAAGAGGCGAGGAGGTTTCACCACTTATTCTAAAGTAAGATAAAGATACACCACTCAAAAAAGGAAGAAGAAACAACACTCCAAAAAGCAGAATCACACTAAAGTGCACAAATCTTAAGAAAAAAAAGTCTTTAAAATTCTTAAATCAACAAAAGTTAAATTCTAAATAGCCAAAACACAAAACATATAAAACCAGAATCACACTAAAGTGCACAAATCTAAAAAAAAAAGTCTTTCAAATTCTTAAAATTTCAAACATATAAAACCAGAAACAATTGGAAAGAAAATATCTATATACCCAATTTCACAATTTCAAACCTTGATTTCATGATATATTGCAACTTCAAAATGAATTTTGCATTGCAAACAAACTTTTGGGGAGGTTGCTTTATAAACCAAAATGAGGTTAAAAACTATAAAAGTAGGGGCCTTTTTATCAATCATTATTTCTTCTTTCTTCGTGTTGGACCACTAGAATTTCATCCGAGTAATGCTTCATCGAAATAAACTTAATCGTTGACAAACAAATTCAAAAAAAAAAATGCTTTACAACAACATAAGCATGTGACTTAAGTCATAAAGTCATTTAAAGTTCCGAGATACTAGCATATATTTTTATCTTAAGCATTTGTAATATAAGAAATAAATGCAGAATGTAGTTATGGTGAAACAAGGAAGACTTAAATAGGCAGTAGTTAATAATTCAATCAAATAAAAAACATGCTAGCGAGAATATAAGAACAACTATTGCCATATGATCAAAGCCTGAAAAAGTCCAGTTAACGTAACAAGCACTTACGCCAAAGTTCTATGACAAATGAATGCACAAATAGATGATTTTTTGCCATGTACAAAACCTTGATAAACAAATGAAAAGAAGATGGTGAATTCATAAAATAAGTAAATTCATTCAAATAGAGTTAAAATACACATGATGATGCATACCACTAATGCCAAAAAATTCTTTCTAGGCGGTCGTCTTCTGACCCTAAGAACACATGGTATCCGGGCATCATATCCTCCAAATAAGCCTTGGCTGGTATCAACCAAACAAGGTGCCCTAACCTTGGATTTAAGGGAGTATCGGTAATCTATATCATCTTTACCCAAAGAAGCTATTCTTTCACTACATTGCATGACCTCTACTTCAGAATGTTCTTCAATGTATCGTTTTGTAGGCCTTCTAATCCTTTTGGTGCCACATTGCACCGTTTGAGCATTGAAATTGTCCTCATTGCATTTCTCGAGCGATTTCTCAAGCTCCTGTGTAGATGATGCTTGTTGCTTCTCAATATGGGTGGATGTATCATTCAAGGTTTCCTCCAAAGTCCCATTTAGTGGAACAGTGGATTCGTTCATCGCCATAAAAACAGGAGAAGACAAGTTGCTCTGAGTGCCGCTTGCTATCTTTTCTTTCACATCACTGAGAACTATTTTGTTGTCCTTGATAATGAAATTTGTGGATGGAATATCACAAGAGTTTGTTAATCCCATTGCAATGCGTCGCTTAAGCCACAATTTATCGTCGATAGAAGTATGCCTCCCAAAGGTGGCTCTGAAAGCCTCTTGAAGCTCTCTGATTGAGAAATTATCCAGACAGATCTCTCCCTCCAGCAAAGAAAAATCAGGCTTCAAACTTGGATAATTTTCAGAGCAAGATACTTCAGACACTTCATTTACTGCCTTCTTTCCGTTTTCTGAGCAAGCTTCAGTAGATTGGTTTCTAGCAAAGGCATCATATATACTTGAATGGATAAAAGGAGCCTCGACATCCATCTGTTCAGAAAATCAATTTGGAAAAAAATATATATATATATATCTATTTGCAACTTGACATCTATACAGTATAATGGATTAGGGACAACGTAAAGACAGGAGAATAAATAGTTATTTCAGTAGAAGGAAGTTCATGGTTTCAGCATGCACATTTTTCATATAATCTGAGAATAATAACAAGCAGAATAAAATGTGCCATATTGGCCCGATATGGTTTTACATAAAAGATGCTATTTGGATGCGGGAAATTTTGAGTGATGGAATGAAGGAGGATTTAAATCTCAAGGAAGTGGCTGCAGATTCATAAAGAACCCACGAATTCACATATGTTATTTCATTCCGTTCATTAACCTTCAATCCAAATAAAGCCCAAAATGTTCTAAGAACAAAATGAAATGACACTTGCAGACAGTATAAAGTCTTTTGGACTAAAATTATTTTTAAGTTGCACCAAATTCTCAAAATAATGTATGTTAAAAGATTATAAATAACATATAGTTATGGAAAGGGAAACAACTAAACCGTCAATTTTTTATAAAGGCACTAGTAGATCCTCAACTTTTTCAGAAGCATTATGCTAGCTCTACTTCACTGCTAGAGCAATTAAAGTCAATTTACAATTTATCTTCCATTCGGCAACCAAGGGGCTGGAGAATGATGAATAGAGGAATGGACCAATGCGAGATAGAGGGGAGAGTGGAGAGAGAACCTAGAAGACCTTGGCTCGAAAGAGGAGAGGTAGAAAAGTAATGAATCACTGCTTAAAACATAACAGCAGCAGCAGCAAGTCTTTATCCCACTAAGCGGAGTTTGCTAAGTGAATCCTTTTTTCTCCATTGCATCCTATTAAGTGTCATATTTTCAGTTAATTCTAATAAATCAAGATCATTTTTTTTTACAATAAGTCTGTCTTTTTAGGTTTACCTCTACCATTCTTAACATTAGCTGAATTTAAAATATCTACTCTCCTAACCAGATTATTAGATGGTAATGTGACCAAACCACCCAAGACAACTCTCTCTAATCTTGTCCACCTAAGCATTCTCATCTCAGCAACACTTAACTTTGTTTTATGCTTCTCTTTTAAAGGCCAACATTCTGCGCCATAGAGCATTGCAGGTCTCACCACCATCTTATAAAATTTACCTTCAAGTCCAAGCGATACTTTTCTATCACACAATAGGCCCGATGCATTCCTCCACTTCAACCAAGTTGAATTCTATTAATAACATTCACGTAGGTAGGCCACTTTGAAATGGCCAATCCATGATGGTCAAGGACATTAATGTGGTTGCCAATACCCATAGCCCATCTCACACAATTTTGGAGGCTCTCGGCCCCCCTAATGATGATTTTTCAAACAAAAGAATTATTTCTGGTCTTCCTGCCATTCTAGGTTGAGCCCATGGATTTCGGTGATACATCAATTGGCCAGCTGCTGGGAGGAGGTAATGAAAGACCAAGTTAATCTAGCGCAGAGCAGACTTTTCATAAAGCAGTGGCAAGAAAAAAACCCTCAACATGTTTTGGTTAACAGATTTTATCCCAAGAAACATAATGAAGACTTTGCCGGTTATGATAATTGTTGCACATGAAATTGTGGCAGTTTGTTAGGGTTCCATGTGGGTGAAGAGGAAGGTCAGCATGGCCAGCAAGACCAGCAAGGATGAGTTGACGAAGAGTGAATCTTCTAGCCAGAGATAAGTGGTGGTTTCCCCAAGCTTTGAGTTTGCTAGCAGCATTCTGCCAAATTTTGATGAAGTCGTATTTGATCGACCGCCTCATCACAAGCTTGAACCTCAGGTATTCAAGCTCTTCAAAACGCCTAAAGCCGAGAAGTCAAGGTATCCGGTTCTTTTTCAAGTTGTAAGCATTCTTGTTAAAAAGGATGAAGGATATACAACAAAAACAACAACAAAGCCTTAATCCCACTACATGGGGTCGGCTACATGAATCCTTTTCTTTGTTCAGGTTAATTCTTCGGCAGGTCCACGAACAGTGGATTTAATGAGCGTGTACCATCCTTTACCACAATTTTTAGAAACAATGATTTGATTTAATGCTAGAGATTGATATGTTCTGCACCCTTTACCATTGTAAAGTGCTTGCATAGCAATTTCCATTAAGTAGAAACATAGTGAAAGAAATTGAATATGTGCATTTAGCCCATTACACATAGATGTTCGAAAAATCAAAAGTAAGTGAATAAGGTTGAACTTTGTATTTAGCCCATTACAACGTAAATTTGCTACTAATACGCCTATACTTCGGTTTAACTTTTGAAAATATCAACAAGCATCATTTTTAAAAAGAGAACCACAAGGACCTTGAACTGGAAATAATACGGAAAGTTAAAGCATAGAAAACATGAACAACAGAGTAGGGCATCTTATGAAGAATAACTTTCATATTGAAGACTTAAAAATAAAGAAACATATGCAAGTGAAATCGTCAACGAACCTTAAACACAATTTTTTTGGAATCAGCCTCCACAATTTCAGACTGCCTGGTCCCTGACATTATAGCTAATTAGTCATCAAATAATAATATGAAATAGAAAATGGTTTATAAAATCTCAAAAAAAAATGTTCAGAACTGAATTCTCCCAAATAAAGTAAACTAAGAGTAACGCATTGAGCCTTCACAGTTGACACGGTATTTTGTCCTATAACAAAAACTTTTCAGTTAAAACAAGCATTCAAGGACCATGGAATGTAAATATCATTTGTAAAACATGTAGAATGCAGAATCATAATTACAATTTCACTATACTTCGATGAAATGGATTTGTATGTCCCAAGTACAATTTCCACAATCATTGTAGACAGTCTTCCTCTAACCTCACCAGGGTTCCACTATTGACTTGATTCCACCACAGAACACAGTTTTTTCATTTAAAAAAATTAGTTTCCTCAAAAAAATAAATGTAAAAATAATGTACAGTAAATTCTCTAGCTTTCCCACAAAAATATATTTTTAGAGAATAAGTGAAACACTAGACATGACAATAGCTCTTGCACTTTCTAAGGTAAGATTGCAACTTAATATCTTCAGGTTCTATTGGTGTAGCTCATGCCCCGCCTAGGTTTGCCGAATAGTATCATCTTCGTGACCAACCTCTCGCCATACAGTCTCGATTACATTTAGTAGGGAAGGCAACGACTGGATCGCGGTGTTCAGAGATCCCTCACAATGCAGTCACGATTAGAGCTTCCTAGAAAAGAAACAACTGAATCTCAGCGTTCAGAGACCTTTGTGATATGGTCGCGATTAGAGCCAGTCAGGAAGGCAACGGCTGGATCACTTCATTCAGAGACTCGATATCGCGCAGAATTTCTTTTCTTTTCTCCGGCGTTGAAATTGCGCAAACCAAGCACATAGCAAACTAGGGTGTATTTCTTTTTTTCTCTCGAGGTAGCCACTGCATGTGTGTTGCTCTTTTTAGAATCTAAGGATGTTGTACAAATCAGCAACAAAGACGTTAGTTCAAAAAAAATTCTACCGCATTAACCGGTTCTAGTAATTCCCAAACCACCCCACCTCACCTTACAGCTTCTTTAATGGGTGTATTAGTTTATCATTATCACCTTACCTCAAAGTTATAAAACCTAATGCACATAACTACCTCTAGTGTGCTCAACCCATAAAATTGGTGATCAACGGGAGAGACAAAATTGGGTATTCAAATGGAAAAATTTCAAAACCTACTACTAACTATCTGAATTCGGAAAAAATGGCAGTCCGAAAATTCTCTGGTGATGACATGGCTCATCAACTTCATAGAATCTACCATAAGAAAGTCTAGTCCATTCCTTCCCACATCTCAAAATATCTAGGAGACCATTTGAGATCACTATTCATATTTGGAGAATTCTTCACAATTTCTTGAAAACTCAACTTTCAAAAGCCATACAAAATGATCATAATTTTACTATGTATTACGATGAGTTGATAACATTATGACAATAGCTTGATAAATTTCATAATGATATCTGAGAAAATTCGAATAATTATGTTATCCACAAAAGGAAAGAGGAAAACGATTGGGTATGCATGTTCTTAGTTGGCATTAATCGACTTCAGACTAAATTAAAGATTGAATCCTTGGTAAGAAACCTCTACTCACAATTCTAGAAGTCTTTTATGAAGTTAAACGTAAAGAGTCAAGAAAAAAAATTTGTAGTGCAACATTGAATCGTCTTGTAACATTGAGCAGGAAAACTCAGCTCTTGTGTCAAAAGGGGTTGAAACTGATCAAGAAGGGTCTAAAAACCATGTTGCAGACATTACAAAAAATCATGGCAGACCAAAGAGAAATATTAGAAGATTCATGATAAACCTACAAATTGAAAATGAAAATTCAAGCATGAAGGTCAATCTTATCAAGCCACTACTGAAGAAACTCGAGAGTTGCCTGCTAACTCGAATGCAGTCCTTTCCACCAAGAAGCAATTAAAGCACTAGCATAAATTATTTCAATCTCCAAATTTGTACATAATTCCATCTTACTTCTCAGTATATAAGGGTAACTCTTCAGTCGCAACTTTACTAGGTGTTATTCCTAATTTTTCACAACCTTGGATAATTGATTATGGCGGAAAGGATCACAAGATTGATTGTTCTTAATTATTTCCCTCCTAGATACCTTGTACAGGCAATAAAAAGTTATAATTGTTGATAGTTTCATCTCGTTAATCATCGAGATAGAAACTGTCATACTCTCCTAGTTGTTCACCTTTTGCGGTGTTCTTCATGTTCCTAATATGTCGCGTAACTTGTTGATTGGTAAAATTAATGTTGATCATTAATGTCAAATTATTCTTCTTGTTGTGATTTTCAGGAATTGACGACGAAGATGATGATTGGTAGTGCTAAGAAAAAAGATGAACTATATTATTTTAACGATGAGCTTGACTAAAATAGACGATGATAAAGTACTAGTTTAAATTATATTTTTGTTTCTAAAGATAATGAAATTATGTTATGGCATTATATGTTAGGCCATTTTAGTTTTCAATATCTAAAATATTTATTTCCTAAAATATTGCAGAATATAAATTTGACTTTGTTTCAATGTAACTTTTTTCAGTTTATTAAACATCATTTTCACCATAAATATATAAACCAACTAAACTATTTACTCTAATTTATAGTGATATCTTGGATCCTTGTAAAAAAACGTATATATTCTGGAAAAAATAGTTTGTAACTTTCATTGACAATCACACCAAATTAGGTTTACTTAATGAAAGAAAAATCCAAAGTGGAAATAAATTTCAAAAACTTTTATGCCATAATATAAAGATTCAAAAAATTATTCAAATATTACGAAGTGATAATGAATTGGAGTATTTTGAAAATACCTTAGGTAAATTATTTCTCGAAAAAGAAATAATTTATCAAAACCCTTGTGTCAACACTTGACAAAAAAAAATGGTGTGATTGAAGGAAAAAACAAACACTTATTAATGAAGCTCGGGCATTGTTATTTACCAATCAGATGTCTAAATATATTTGTGATGAAGTTGTTGTTACTGCTATATTTCTCATAAATAGAACATTCGATAAAGTTTTAAATTTTGAAACACATTTTAATAATTTTTTTTTTCTAAAAAATCAGTTCCCATTTTCTCTACCTCTAAAGATATTTGGGTGTACTGCTTTCGTTCACATTCATAATCAAGAAAAACATCGATCCTGAGCCAAAAAAAGTGTATTTATTAGTTACATTCCTAACAAAAATGGGTATAAATGCTTGATCCCAATTCAAGAAAATATTTATTAACATCGATATCACCTTTTTTGAATTACGATCTTTTTTACCTCATCTTCAAGAGGGGATTAAAATAAAGATTAGTCTACTGAGTTTCAAGATTTTCTTTAAACTGAAAACTCTCAAAATAGCAAATCCCCAACCTGGATTGTTTAACTTGAAAACTCAAGTGATACTATATCAGAAGAGAGTACATAGAGTCTTTTAGAAATTGTAGTTCTTATAATATCATCTCATGATATTTATAACAAAAAAGAAATAGGAAAAAGAACTACGACAGTGGTACCATTTAATATTGTCTACTTGTGACAAAGGACGACTCATGAATCTGTGAACTAAAGTAATTTCCTCACTAATCATTTACCCCATGTTCAGTCCACTTCATCTTCAAGTTATGATTCTTCTGGTCTTGAATTTGAGCCTAGTTCGTACGATGAGTGTGATGAGTCTAGTCTTTCCATTAGAGAAAGGTCTTGCATCCAATATCTATTGTCCCATCATGTGTCATATAAAAACCTCTCACCCAAATTCCAAGCTTATACCTCACAATTATCCCCAACCTGGATTGTTCAACCTGAAAAGTCAAGTGATATTATATTAGGAGAGAGTACATGGAGTTTTTTAGAAATTTTAGTTCTTATAATGTCATCTCATGATATTTATAACAAAAAATAAATAGGAAAATGAACTACGATAGTGGTACCATTTAATATAGTCTTCTCACGGAAAAGAACTGCTCAAGAATCCGCGAAACCCTGTAATGTCCTCACTAATCATTTACCCTATGTTCATCCACTTCATCTTCGAGTTATGAGTCTTCTAGTTCTGAATTTGAGTCTAGTTCAAATGCTGAGTTTTATGAGTCTAGTCTTCCCACCGGGCAAAGGTCTTGCACCAAATATCTATTGTCCCATTACGTGTCATATGAAAATCTCTCACCCACTTTCTATGCTTATGCACAATTATCGCATATGAAGATTCCCAATATTGTGCAGGATACTTTGAAAGTCCCTAAGTGGAAAGAGGTTGCTTTAGAGAAGATGAAAGCTCTTGAAAAAAAAGGTATGTGGGTACTGATTGATCTACCTAAATGAAAGACAATTGTCAGGTGTAAATTGGTGTTTACAATCAAGTATAATTATGATGACTCTCTAGAACGATACAAGGCTTGATTGATTGCCAAGAAATTTACTCAAACCTATGACATTGATTATTTAGAGAAATTTGCCTCAGTCGAAAAACTTTGTAGGGTTCTTCTATCACTTGCAGCTAATCTTAACTGCCCCCAACAACAATTGGATATAAAAAATGCATTCCTTTATAGTGACTTGGAGGAAGAAGTGTACATGTGTGTACCTTTGAAATTTAATGAGAAGTTTAGTAAAAGTGTGTAAACTAAGAAAATTTTTATACGGGTTGAAGCAGCCACCAAGGGTATGGTTTGAGAAATTTATACTAATTGTTAAAATTCAGGGGTATAGTTAAAGACAGGGAGATCATACAATATTCTTCAAATAATCAAATAATGAGAAGATAATCATATTGATTGTGTATGTGAATAATAATACTCTCACCGGAAATGATGCATATGAGATTAACTATTTGCAGACTGCCCTATCATATGTTTTTGAAACCAATGACTTAAGATCTTTAAGATATTTCCTTGGCATTGAGGTTGTTCGATAGAAGAAAAGAATTGTTATTGATTTTCTCAATAAAACGGAGATGAGTGGGGGAAGACCTACAGACACTCCAATTGATCACAATCAGAAACAAACAGATGGAAATGAAGGCGATCTGGTGAATATATCCAGGTATCAAAAATTGGTGGGGAAGTTGATATACACATCACAAATACAGCTAAAAATTGTCTTTTGTTGTGACTTTGGTAAGTCAATTTATGCATTCACCCTATGAGAAACACATGGAAGCAGTCAACAAAATTCTCAAATATCTACACCAAGTAAAGGCTTACTCTTTCAAAACATCATACAAAAGAGCATAGGGGTGTACAATGATGCAGATTGGGTAGGCTCGGATATTGGCAGGAGATCAACTTCTGGATACTGCACCTATGTGTGAAGAAATTTGATTACATGGCGAAGTAAGAAACAAAATGTGATTGCAAATAGTGTTGAGATAGAATATAGGGCTATGGCTAATAGAGTAAGTGAGATGTTATGCTTGAGAAAAATTCTTGAAGAGCTGCAAATCTTGATAAACATGCCAATGAAGTCATAATGTGACAATAAAACAGCAACAAACATTGTAGAAATCCAATATAACATGATTGCACAAAGCATGTGGAGATTGGCAGACACTTCATGAAAGAAAAGATTGATTGTGGAGTTATTTACATGTCATTTATTCGTACTACTCAACAAAGGGTGGATATCTACAACAAATGCTTCGTGACTAATTTTGAGCTCCATGTAAACAAGTTAGGCATGATAAATACATATGCTCCAACTTGAGGGAGGTTGTTGAATTTTTAAGAAGACTTTATTTTTAGTATATTCTATAAGTAGTATTTTCCATTATGAGAAAAAAAAATTGATATGCCAAATATTTGTTTTTATCATGATTTATGACTGATTTTATTATTTTCCTAATGTAGGAATCATCCTCATATATCTATCATCATTTTCTATGAAATTTATGAGGAATAATTATTTTTCCCCTCGCAAATGGGTTTGACAATTAAATAAAAGCTTTGCAAGAATCACTAAGTTTGGGCAGGAAAGCTCCAGTATTCAAGATATTTAGGGTCAAAATTATGAGACTAACATATAGGATGGGACTAGTGCAGCGAATAGAATGTCTCAATTGTGATATGTTGGCCACAGGTTTCATTCATGAAAACAAACACTTTAAATAAAAGGGGTGATGAGCATATCAACAGCACCAAAAACCCATTAACTATAGGTTGATAAGTGCATGTCGATATTAAAAAAGGAAAACTTAGATGTGACCTGTAGAAACGTTTGTCATCATCATTTTCACTTGAATACAAAGTTCAGGTCGCGGATCAGAATGAATGTAAAACTAGTGTACAATCATCCTCTAGGAAATGTTTAACCTCAATGAGCTCATCATCAGTAGTAGGAATCAGCCTTCCATCGACATAAACCTAAGCAGATATACAAGCTTTACAGATCAGAATAACCTCAAAATTTATGAAAAATGTAAAATGAACTAAGAAAAAAAGGTTCCTTTAGCAATGTGTAATCCTCCCAAGAAAATCAACAGCATCAATGTAGTATGAATCAGCCTCTGTGGAGCAGGAGCTTGCTCTAAAATTGCAAAACATGTGCTTTGTTTCTAGATCCTAAGTTCCTCAAACGTGACTTCAGCTCTTTAGTTTATTCTTCACCATGTTTTTTAAATGATAATACTGCTTCTTTTCTTTCTTTCTAGTTTTTTTCTATCAGCTAGGCAAGCTTCAACATAGTTAGCATTTTCTTGTTTTCTCCTAAGATTTAGTTGCAGTTCATTTGTACTAAAGCTTCTATACTTAGAAATTTGGAAAATTCATGTTGCACCCTTTTTTCCTCCTGACAGTAATAAAGAATTCGGTAGACCTAGGAAGACTTGGGCTTATTGTATTAAAAATGATCTTAATTTACTAGAACTAAATGAAAATATGACACTAAATAGGACGCAATGGAGAAAAAGGATTCATGTAGCCGACCCCACGTAGTGGGAATAAGGCTTTGTTGTTGTTGTTGTGTTGTTTTGCATTATTAAACTCATACCTAATTTTTTACATGTTTTATTAATTGATAATTTATCTAAATACCTAATATTGGTAGTTATGCGCATAATTTAGACAGTAAAATTGAGTAACTTATCATAGGAAAAAATTCTGAATTAAAACCAAAACGGATAAAATTATATAAAATGGGGTACTCAGCTTAATTGATTCATAACTCACTTGGCAATAAGAAAACCCCCGGCCTTCACATCAATAGCCTACTCTTACTAAACAACAAATGAAAATGATGAAAATGTTCTTGTGAGAGTCGAAGCTAATTGAAAGGTTCCATCTGGGGCTTTCCAATAGAACAATGTGATGTCAAACCTTAAGCCAAAAAAAAATATAGAAACAAATTTTGTTTTCTGGATCAAAGTCCTAGACACTACCATGTACACATAACAGTAAAAAACTATAAAGACAAAAAAATAACAAAAGGAGATAAGTAAATTTACTGAAATCACCAGGTTACAGTGAAAGAGGGTGATCAGCAGCATAACGAACAGAAGATGGTTGGGCATAAATACAGGAAGCAAAGTATAATAACAACTTAAAAATAACAATAATAAATAAATATGTAATGTGAAATATTGAAAATGAGCATCGTTTCCTTGGAACCAAACAACTGTTCGTAAGGGAACTGTTTAGTATTTAACCTCGTTCAAATCAGTGAAGGGAAGAAATGAGGCGGTGAGAGCTAAAGATAGAGTGAGGGTGAGTCGGAAGAAAGAACTTACTGGGCGAAGAAGAGTCGGAAGAAAGAACTTACTGGGCGAAGAAGAGGAAGAGAGAGGGGAAAGGGTAAATCGCCTAAACTGAAGACGTCGTGTGGGTATCCTGTGCANAGGTGAGAGCGAAAGATAGAGTAAGGGTGAGTCGGAAGAAAGAACTTACTGAGCGAAGAAGAGGAAGAGAGAGGGGAAAGGGTAAATCGCCTAAACTGAAGACGTCGTGTGGGTATCCTGTGCACTAAAGAACAAGGGAGAGTTCAAGCCTTAATTGAATAGGAGAAGCATCGAGCGGCTCTTCTGTAAAAGAAAGGAGAAGCGACGAGGAAGCGCTTGAGTCCCGTGTCTAAGAAGGAACATACCTTAAGTGTGCAACAGAACCGAGCCGATTTGCAAAGAAAGAGGCACGCCTGCGGTGCTGGTTTGAACTGCGACCTAAGGTAGGAGGGTCGAAGAAGAGGAAGAAGAAGAAGCTCCCGTAGGAACCGAAACCCTGCGGAGCGTAGAAGTGAAGGGAGACGAAGCCGCGGGTTCGCTCATACGCATCAATCGAGGGAATCGGTGCCCTAGCTCTTCGGCAGAGAGGAGAGGTGTTGTGATTTTTACCTCTCGTGCAGCCTGTAGGATCGAGAGCTTGGAGAAGAAGGAAGTGCTCGCGGAAGCTTTGCGTGCGGGAGAGCTCCACCGAGCTCGGTTCGAAACTGTTCTTTGTTCGCGAACAGGGTTACAAAAATTTATTGGTTTGCGTTCATCGATTATATATATATATATATATANAGGGTCGAAGTAGAGGAAGAAGAAGAAGCTCCCGTAGGAACCGAAACCCTGGGGAGCGTAGAAGTGAAGGGAGACGAAGCCGCGGGATCGCTCATACGCATCAATCGAGGGTATCGGTTCCCTAGCTCTTAGGCAGAGAGGAGAGGTGTTGTGATTTTTACCTCTCGTGAGGATCGAGAGCTTGGAGAGGAAGTGCTCGCGGAAGCTTCCGAGCTCGGTTCGCTCATAAATTTTTGTTCAAAACTGTTCTTTGTTCGCGAACAGGGTTACAAAAATTTGTTGGTTTGTGTTCATCAATTTTATATATATATATATATATATATATATATATATATATATATATATATATATATATATATATATACATATATATATATATATATTAAGGCTAATATATTAACTAGAAAGAAAGATACAGATAAAATGCTCTCTCTTATACACATCTNAAAATTTAATTAACTACAAAACTATAAAGATTTATAATCAATTAAAAGTATTAATTAAAAAAATAGAATAAAATTTATTAAACTAGATTCAAATGATGTTTTAATATAAACAATAATTTTAAATATTGCCACAACCTTAACATCTTATGACTACGTGATTAGAATTGGCAAAACGACTCTTTGTTCGTGAGCAGCTCGTGTTCTTCTTGTTAAGTAAATAAGTCGAACACGAACACAAACACAAACACACTTTTTGAGCTCAAAATACAAACGAGCCGAACACTAGCTGAGCTTGGGCTCGCTCATGTTCGGCTCATTTACACCCCTAGGCTAAGGTAAGCTAAATTATTAATTTTAATTGATTTAAATTAAATTATGAAACCTTAATTAATTATTAACAATTAGATTAGAATTGTAAATCCTAAAAGGGTGTTCGGCTGCATGAAGGATTTAGCAATAATTTAGTAAATCCGGATTTATTAGAGGCATCCTTTTGATGGATTTATGAAATCATGATTTAACATGAATCCTAGGCAAAATTCGAATCTTAAATCGGAAATTTCATAAATCCATAAAATTTGTGTTTTTTGTGTGGCTGGATTTAATAAATTTGTCATAAATCCCATTAACAATGAGCTACCAAACACCACCTAATTAATTTAATTAATATTTAAAAAATTCAAAGGTTGGTTCTTACAATTTTAATTAGAGTTTCCACAGGAAAGCAACCCACAAAGAGGAATAGGAAAACTTGAGTTTTAAAACTCGAATTCAATAATTAATTATTATTTTTCTTATTAAGTAATGTTAAAATGAAATCGACAATCCTAATTTAAAACTTATTTATAATTAAAGTGTTTTAATTTTAGGTGCGCCCAAAAAAAACTATAGAAATTTTAACATAAAAATTAATTGGATATTTCTACTTATATATGTATGTATATTTAAATAATACATATATATCTATATATGTTTATATGGATAAATAAATTGCTATTTAAATAAATAAATTATAAAAAAAGGATAGAAAATCTAAAATTAATAGAAGAGATGATTAGTCCTGAACACAAAACTAGTTATATTTAAATTGTTATTATATGTGCATCTAAGGACTAGATTGATATAAGGAAAAAGGATGGCATAAGACACTATTAAGGTGAGTAAATATATTTTATTTAACAATAGTTCTGCTTATTTAGTATTTTTCAGCTTTTATTGTAAATGCAAAAATACATTTTTTTTCCTTTAAACGTTAAATGCAAGATAAAAATGAATAAAATCTGATATATACATGCAAATGTGAGTCACTACTGAATAAAACTGGTAGGGGAATAAAATGTACTTGTGCACGAAAATGAAAATAGAAATGGAAAAGGTTTTTGTATTGGAAAAAGTTAAATATATATATTTATAAAGTATACATTTAGATGATGACTCCTAATTATGAATAGTATAATATAAATAAATGAAATAAAATTTAACTGATTTCTTTATTACTTTCTTTTACCGCACAGTTTTTTACTGTTATAAGATGTTTATATAATATTTTAAAATTAAAATTATTGTAATTTCGAAACATTTGTCTACTAAATGGTTTTAACTCAAACCTTAATTGCTAAAATTTTACAGGAAAATTAGTATAGATGAATCTCAAGAAGCACGTATATGGCGTCGTGGAGCTCAATCTGATACAAATTTTAGTTCAGTTTTTATTTTTAATAGATGTAAATGTTTAAAAATCAACAATAAGTTGTAAATATATGTTTATAAAATAGAATGACACTTTTAAGCATTGGATTTTATATTCGTTGTGAAATAAAATTGTTAGATAGCTTTCATCCATCCGACCGGCAGTTCCCGTCTTGGTAATTTCAATCCCCCAGGCTAGGCAGTAAAAAAAATATGCTTGGGTCAATAAAGGGATGGAAGAGGATAAAGGCAAACAATATTGAGAAGATGAATAGAGGATTAAATCTGACTTTAAAAATGAACAATTTTTGCCTATTTTGGGCGCCTAGGTGCATGGTATTTGCGCTAGGCGCTCGACATGATGTCAGATGCTAGAAACAGGTGTAAGACCTCCAGAGTCTCAGGCTTGATAATCTGGGAATGCATTTTTGGAAGCCTAAGCGCCGTTTAGCTCCAAAACCTTGATTTTTGCCGGAAACACCCGTCGAAGAATTTTCTTGATTTGAAAGCTATTGGAGACTTTGTATGAGTGAAATGTAGTCCCACAATTTTGGAATTGAGTATTTTGATCGGCCATATACTGGGGAAATCGCCGCCATCGATCGTCCATGACACATGCAGGGTGTTTCAAACATTAATTTTCCCGTATTGTGTAAAAGAGGTTTCCGTTATTTCCTATAATCGTGGGATGCTCCAAACAGACGCGTGGTGACTCCTAAACACCAAAATGAGCGTCAAATATTTCTCACGTCCTAAATAATCCTTCCCAAAGGGAGTTTTCCGGGTAGGGCTAAATCGTCGTCAACCTAGCTACTTGCCTCGAAAAAGTCCCAAAAAGTCTCAAGCGGATGTCTTGAGCTACCGGGAGATACGAAAGAACCGTAAACTATCCTTAGTTGTGCAGGTGAGCACTTTACACTCGTGAACCCAAAAATTGATGCCAATAACATATTTTAAATATAATTTATATTAATTACTTTCTTAAGCGGGTTGGCTAACGAGCTAACAAATTGAGCTAGGGTTGGTCGAGCTCAATTTATGAGTCATTTATCAAGCCAAGCTGAAGTCCATTTCCAAGTCAACTTCACTCACACCCTTGTTCCTATAACCATTTATAGAAATTCTTTCACCTCTCATTTGGAGATCCATTGCTAAAGTCAGAACCAAAGATTCATACTCAATTTTATTGTTAGTGCAAGATTCTAAAAGGCTATAAATGCAACTTTTTTTAAAAGTTATAAAAGATCATAACCATCTTATACAGTCAAATTATTTTTTAAAAAACAAAGAATTTTTAAAAGCTTTGTATTTTGAATGCATTTCTAAATCTAATTAGGTAAATATCAGTGTTTCGGGTGCTCTCTATATAACCATCCCTAGTATTATTATTAAACAAGAAGATATGGCCGTTAAGGCAAAAACTTTCTGGATGTCGGTATTGTTATGAATGGAATATATTTACTGCACACATTCACTTCATTCAATAAAATCCTTCTAACAACATGCAATCATAAATAAAGCTCTGTTCGTTTTACAACTCTGGCTTTTGTATCTTTTTTATTTTAATAGCATTAAATATAAAAGAATAGAGACTGAATATTCATAAAGAACTTCAAATAATTCGAATAAAGCTGAGAATATAATAGAAAAATTAACATCTCAAGCCGCACAAGCCACCAAAATACATATCCTGCAACATAGTTTCACTCCCAGCTCTATGTAACACCAATATATAATTGGTGAAACAGAAACAGCTTGAATCAACAATCAGAGATGCATTGTGGCATAAGAATTTTGAAAAATAATTAAAACTGGAATAGTTTACTGCTACAGACATGTCAAATGGACAAGAACGAGATGCTTAATCTTCAATTTTCAAGCACAAATGTGCGGCTTTTTTTTTCCTTTCGGAGTAACCATCGTAAGAAATGAACAAAGAAGAATATCTGATGAACATATTTTATCTAATAACTCTGCCAGACAAAAGCTTCTAGGAAAGAGGAGAGAAGCTAAACTGAATACCTGTCTTTGCTCTATCGTGCTCAAATTGCCGCAGGATGTAACAATAGTTTACCTGAAAGGACACAATGTCAGAATGAATCTATTAGTCAATATCATGGTCAATCAAAAATATATATTTGCATGCGGGGGCATTTACATATAAACAGCTCAATTCTTATGTTTTTACATATCGAAAGCCTAAATTTTACATTTTTACATTTATAGCATTTAAATATTTCATATCACATTAAAAATACCACTATTTTAACTTTTGAAAAGTAAAATTCACCTTTTCAAGCATAGGTAAGGTGGCATATATGTGAAAATTGGAGTTTAGATGTTAGATATGTAAATACATAAGAATTGAGCGGTATGCATGTAAACCTTTTCCTTGGGCATTTACGTACATACCACCCAATTCTTATCTTTTTAAATATATGTTAGATATGTAAATACATAAGGATTGAGTGGTATGCATGTAAATCTTCCCTGCATATATTATAAAAAAAAGGAACTGGCAGGTATGTAGGAAGAAAAGACCTCCATGCGGAAGAGCTTGGTAGGAACAATTACACCAAACCCAGCAGAGCTACGAAAGTTCCGAGCAAACTGCCGGATTGAGAAATCTTTGATAGAACCCTCAGATAATTTTGCCAGATTCCCAGCTGAAATAAATGTATGACCGTAAATTCCAGAATCTCTGAGCACCTTGAGAGGCAAGTCAAAGGAAAGATCAGCACACGCAGTAACTGCAAAGTCTCCCCCTAACGAATCCCTTTCAGGACTTGATGGGGAGTCACTGGTCCCATCAGTTCTGCTTGGAGTCATCCTCCTTAAGTCAGTGGGGCCGAGCCCTCTCATCTTGAACCCTAACAGGGATGTGGGGCCGCCTAACAGGGAGAGGGGAGAAGAGCTGCCACCAATGTAGAACCTCTCTGTCAAAGGTGTGGGGGAAGCCATGAATCCATTCCCCCATGGCATTATTATGCCGGCAGCAACTCCAATATTTAGAGCGCTGTGAAAGAAGCCCAAGGGAATTGCAGCACGGAGATCAAACTCCTGTTAGAAATGAGGACGGCAGAATAAATTAGTTGATTAAGGCACAGATGGACAGAACAAATACAAATACATAGATATGATTTTAAAGAGAGGCATAAGCTCAAATCCTAACATGAGAATTTAATCCGAGCATAAAATGATATCAATGCCTTTGATTTTTATTTAAAATACAGAGGTGGTGAAGCTGACTTCTAAAATATTTTGATTTTGAGTTATATAATATAAACACACTCACCAACGCACATATTCTTTCATAAACTGGATAAACGGGAAGGAATGAGGGATAGATATATATGATTAAATGCATAAAATGTTCAGCAATGGATAAAAGACAACAATTCGGAGATAATAACTGAGAAACATCTGTTGCATCACAATAATTGAGCTACAGCAACTAGAGGTGGTAGAAAACTGCTCGTGATCATTGGTTTCCAGCTCTTTTGATGAGTTCAAATTTAGCTCTCAACTTCCCAGATCTTCATGTAAAGAAGAGATTTTTATTCAAAGCTTTTGGAGTGTCATTCAGGTAAATTCAACCAAAATCCCAAAATACTTTGATAAACATTCCATATTTATTTCATTGAGATGATTTTTCTTTTTAACATTTAAATATGTTAGCTACATTGGAATTTAGTGATCTAAGACTTATTGAATTTCTTGAGCCAAGCTGCTTGATTAGGCTATAAGTATGCCATAATTCAGATATTTTTTGACCTTTCAATTAATTCTTTAAAGTTTCTAATTTTACTTTACGGGCTAGATTGAGGCTCATTTTGACTCGCATTGAAGCATTTTTGGTATCATTGAGTTCGCATTTTCAAAACATTCATTTTAACAATAAATTTATTGAAATTTGAAACAAGAACAATCTTGAATTTGACTTCAAAAATTTATCTCATTTAACATTATAGAGATTCATGCCAGTTCACGTGAATTTTTTTTAACGTATTAGTTGCCATTTTTTTTACATCAAGCTTTTTTATCTTCCAAAAAAACACAATAGGTCCTTAAAAAATTTGCACCTCAAAATTATAATTTCAGAAATATTATAAAGCGCTATTGCTCCTTGGACAACAATGACAATTTTCCACCACAGTCATGAACTAAGTAAATAACTTAAATCATAATTTCATCAGAGTGAAAAATATTAAAAAGATTTTCAATTCTTCAAATTATTCAAAAGTGATTGTAGAGGTTCTATTGAGTTGAGAAAAATGTCAAAATAACAAAAAAAAGGCCAATAAATGGTGGAATAGATATGTTGACGCCTTGGGGTGCACATATGTGTATGAGTGTATAGGCACTCGTGACTGCAAACACATGGGCATTCACAACTGTGCACGAAAGAAACGACACATGTAGTGAATCATCAGCGGGCGTAGGGTCTTCCCTGCGCACCCATGCGCGTAAGAGCATGCATGAGCACACAACGACATGCAAGTGACTGATCTAATACCTTGGTTTTTAAGCTATAAATGCCCCATTAAAGAGGGGGTGATTGACTCATCCCCATTCTCTTTGCAAACTGCAATGCTGTTCTTTTAAAAAAAGTTTAACTGTTATGCATAAAAGGTGCATAATTCTTCTTTTGTATAGCTCCAGTCTACCTCTGAGTAGAGACTTAAAATTGTCTTGGATAAGCAATTTGTATTTTCTTTTCAAACTCCAGTGCTCCACCACCAAGAGCATCGACTTTTCTTACAATAAAGAATTTAAGAGTAAGTTTAGTATTATTCATTAATGATCAATTTCATTTGATACTCTAACGTCGAAAAAATCTTAGCCAATTATTATATGAGAAGATGGTTCGAAGATATTCATAGGACACTAGGGTTTGATTATGTGATGTCAATAATCACTAACAATGCTTTGATAATATTTTGAAATAAATTTTAGTTCCCAAATGACCTGACCATTTCCCACCCCACCCCACCCCTTATAGGCTCTAGGTCCTCTTAAAAGAGGTTAAACGTTGTTTTGCTTGGGTAGAGTTATTCTACTTGCAGGCTCTAGAGTGCCTCCACTAATAAAGGTTGTCCTTCATAGACACATTGGATTTAAAGGCAATCAAGACCTATAATTTCTACAGCGAAACTTGAGTCTTCTCTTGAAAAAGAGGTTCAATATTATCGCAGGACAACAAAATTTGAATTTTCAACTTGTTACTGATATTGAAAGTCAATTTTGGTAATGTCAAGTATCAGCAATGGCTTTGATACCATTGGCAGACAATCTGTGATTGGCGAAGATGTGTTAATTATTATAAATGTTAAGAAAAAACACACAACAATTAAGTTGTTGAAAATAATCATGCATGATAAACTCTCAATTTTTGCATATGTTATCAATATTTTTAAGAGTTTACACATCAGAGAAGAATACGCTATTTATGTCTTTTAAGAATATTTCTAAAGATCTAATATATATTATATTTGACATAATGCACCCGAATAAAAATATAATAACTTTGATTTCTTCTAAAACGTATGCTCTTATGTATCTCTTGAGCCTTTAGTCTTCTGAAAAGTTTAAATAAGAAAGTGAGTAATTACGATTAGCATGTAATTTTGAAAAAAACAAAAAAAAAACTATATACATGATAAAATATTTAGTAAACTTATACCTCTTTAGGTTTTTGCTCTTTTGAGATTTTTTAAAAAACATTTTTATGACTTCCGTGGGTATATGTTGTGTAACTTTTGCAATATACAAGAATAAAGGTAGCATTTGGAAGAAATGAAGCCAAGGATCAGCACCCTAGTGCTTGAAGCAAGCACCTCGACGCGAAAAGGCAAGTGTCACAACACCATATCCAAGGCGTCTTAGACCCAAAATAGGCAAATTCTAGATAAAATCTCGAGAGGAAAACACTACAGTGCTAGAGGTTAAGCACCCCAGAGCCAGAGACCAGCGTCACTGCATCACAGAAAGAGTCTCGGTGCTCCTAAAGGCTTAGTTTGAAGGATCAAAGTCACGAAACACAAAGCTCTAACTAAGCACCGCAGTGCCCCACACCAGTGCCCCAATACTACCACCTTAGCACCCTAGCGATCCCCACCAACTTAAAGGTGATTTTTGCAGTTTGTCAACGGCTTGGTTGAAGGGATAAAACAAAACTTGAAAAATGAAGTCTAGGGGAATCATTATTACACCCTTGGAACGCAGCAGAAGGCTTTGGACTTTTGGAAGACATCGGTGAGTGGAGAAGTGTTTAGGTGTCTAGAGAGTCTGAGAGTGAGACTGTGAGAGTAAATCAAAGGGAGAATATCTTTGCAAGGGAAGGATCGGCATAAAGCGAGAAAAGATTCAAATTGGATGTGATCATTTCTTTAAGCTTTGTAAACATTGTTTTATTTCAATAAATTCTTGTGTGTTTTTCATGCAAATGTTTAGGAACCAAGTTTTTCACTTCCTTGGATTGATATTGTGAAATGTTTGTTAGTTCCATATCAATTTCTTACAAAAAATTGATTGGCATGTTGATGTGTTAACTTTCAATGCTTAGTTAACTTTCTTGCTAACCACTTGAAAAATTAAAATCAATTGTGATTTAAGAAGGCCATAAGAAAGAATAGAAGAACGATTAGGTTAACAGAAAATTTTTTGGTAGAATAGAAATATTCTCATTAGTAGATTGCAGTCGCATAAGAGAATGAGGAATCATGGGAGCCTTTACAGGGTTAAGAGGACTTAACCATAATATGAGCTCCCATGCTTCTTATGTCTTGGAGAACAATAAGTAACACTTCTTGGTTGTAAACTTCAATAGAAAGAAATATTGTGAACGAATATTAAAATTTCACATAATCCAATTCAAGAAGGCTTTCTCCCCGTAACAAAAGCCCAAAATTCATTAAGTTTTCACTTTAGCATTTAACATTTTTAAAAAAATATTTCAAAAACCTGCAACACTTTGGAATAAACCTAGAATTAGTAAACTAGTAATTAAACAATTTAAAATTTAATTTGTTCCTCCTGGGATAAAAAAATACGGACTACTAATCCGTATACTACTTGGCTGACACGTATTCTTATGCAAAAATAAGTGTATCACCACACTATGGATCAAATTTTCGGTGTCATTATCGGAAACATACATTAATTTTTCAATTTAGGTTAATAAAAGTTGAATTAAAATTTAGATTAAAAAATCATAGTATCATTTGTTGCTTATATTTTGTTTGGTTTTATAACTTGTTCGTTCGTGGTGTTTTGTTTGTTGAGATTTGCTGCAATTTATTTTTATAAAAATTCAAAAATATCAAAATTGTTTAATTTACTTTTGAGATGATTGTATTTTTCTATTGTGTTATACTTTGTTAATTGTTAGTTTATGGTTAATATTTAGTCCAAAGTTGCATGCATAGGATTGAATCTGTTTAACTTGCTCCGTTTGACCATAAAATAGAGAAATTTCCTAAAAAAAAAAATAGAAACCTTACAAAATTCCAAAAGATTTTAGAAAAAAATGGTAAACTCTCGCGAATAAAACACAACTTAAACTACTTATGGTTTATGCTAACATTATAGCAGATGGAATTTACGAAAGCACTCATAACTCTATCATTCAAGTGATCAATACCTTTGAACTCAAACATATCATAATTAAAATGGTACAAAACAATCAATTTGGAGATTCCCCTACTGAAGGCCCAAATTTACACATAGCCAGCTTCTTAGAGTTATGTGCGATCCTTAAGTATAATAGTGTCTCAAATGATATTGTTAGACTTAGATTGTTCTCTTTTTCACTTAGATATGTGGCTAAGGTGTGGCTTAATTATTTAACATCTGGGTCTATCACTATATGGAACGAACTTGCACATAAATTTTTGGTTAAATATTTTCCTGCATCTAAAATAGTAAAATTTAGGAATGATATAACTTCTTCTCCAAAATGGATAGTGAGTTAATACATAAAAGCCCGTGAGAGATTTTTAAGAAATATCCACAACATGTCTTACCCGATTGTTTAATTACACAATTTTTTTACAATTGGCTGATAGGATCATCAAAGTTATAATAGATGATACAACAGAGGGGACTTTAAAGTCAAAATCATTTGAGGATGCCTATGTTTTTATTGAGAAAATGATGACTAATTATTTTCAGAGGTCTCCTGAGAGAGCCGAACCTAGGAGAGTAGCTAATACTCATGAACATGAAGTGTGTGTTATCTATTCTAACTTCAAAGGTCGCAGCAATATCTAATAAATTAGATAACTTAGGCTTGAATTCAACACCATGATCACTAATGATCAAAGATAATGCGTATGGACAACTAGTTGATCCCAGTGTTGCATTTGTGGAGTAAATGAATTCCATAGATAATAGACGCAACAAAATTATTCGAACACATACAATCCTGGTTGAAAAAATCACATAAACTTTAACTAGAGTAATAATAATCAAAATGTGAAAAATCATAAATGGAGTAGCAACAAACAGAACTCCTGAGGTGGTCTGAATAACCAAGGAAATAATCTCAACCCGAGACCAACTTACCCACCTAAATTTATTACAATTCATAATTTAAAGAAAAAATATCATTGGAAGAATTGGTATTAAAAATAAAAAATCAGTTCCAAAATCAAACTACAGTCATAAGAAAATATAAAAATCAATTGTACTACTCAACAAATTTATTAAGTAATAGACTCTACGGGACATTACCAAGTAACACTAAAGTGAATCCAAAGAAGAATGAAAATGAACAATATAAGGTTAAGGAGTGGTAAAGAGTTAGAGAAGATAATTAGGAATAAGCTTAGCATAGAGGCGCCTGAGCTTGAAAGACTTAGTGATAAATCTTCACCAGACTTAGGAAAAGAAGCCCCACCCCTTACGAAGAAACTTAAGAGACCACCACCACTTTTACCCTAAAATCTTCAAAAATAAAATTTGGAACGACAATCTTACAGATTTTTAGAAGTATTCAAATAACTCACAAATTAACATCACATTTACTAAAGCTATAGAACAAATACTTAGATAGGTTCATTAAAGATATTCCTCAATAAAAAATAAAAACAAGGTGATTATGAGAGTATTAAACTGACTAGGAGGGTAGTGCTATACTTCAAAAAAAGCTTTCCAAAAAATTTAAGAATCCAGGTGGTATCACTATCTCTTGCACTATAAGAGATAAGTTCTTCAGGAAAACTTTATGTGACTTAGAAACTAACATTAATCTTATGTCTCTTTTTATCCTTAAGAGATTGGAACTATGAGAGAGTCGAGTAACAACAATAACTCTTCAATTACCAGACTAATCTTTGACTTACTCTAGGGGAATATAAAAGATGTTCTTATTAAGATAAATAAACTTATTTTCCCTTGCAGATTTTATTCATTTAGACATGGAAGAAGATAAATAAATCCTTATCATTTTAAGATGTTTCTTAGCCATTAAAAGGGCAAGGATTAATGTTCAGAAAATGGGAACTTATCATGAGAGTAAATGATCAAAAAGTCACGTTTAATGCTTGAAATCAATAAAGTTTCCCCAAGACCCTAAGGATGATAAATGTTATAGAGTAGATTTGATGGATGAATATGTTAACGGTCGTTTTAATGAGACTTTAGAAATGGAACCAATAGAATAAAACTTAATTGAGGAAGTTGCGAAAATCTTAAGAATCAACTCTATTATTAGATGCAATCCCTAAAGTGATTAGGGACAATTTTAACCCTCTAAGGATTTCAACCAATACCAAAACTTTAGTGTATTCTATAGCTAAGGCACCCAAGTTAGAATTTAAGGTTCTCCCTAAACACCTTAACTTTAACAATAATTATTTCTTCTAATTCGACTGTTGTAAAAGAGGCAAAGTTAATGAGATCCTTGAAAAATTTAAGAGTCTTTGGATAGAGCATAACAGAAAAAGGAATAAGTCCTTCATGCATGCAAAAATTATGATAGAAGATAACCATGAACTAAAGGTTAATCCACAAAGAAGGCATAACTCTGTCATGAAAGAGAGAGTGAAAAATGAGATTCTTAAATGACTTGATGCAGGAATCATTTATCATATTTTCAATAGTGTTTAAGGTAAGCCCAATTCATTGTGTGCCTAAGAAAAAAAGAATGATTGCAGCGAAAAATGATATGAATGAGCTTATACTTACTAGAAGTACCATTGGTTGGAGAAATTATAAACTATAAAAAAACGAACAAAGGCTATGAATGACCATTTTCTCTTGTCTTATCTCGATCAAATGTTGAATAGATTGACAAGACATCATTACTTGTGCTTCCTAAATTGATCTTCAGAACATTAACAAATTTCAATAGCATCTGAACATCAGGGCAAGACTATTTTACCATTTGTTTTTACGAGAATGTCATTCAGTTTACGCAATGCCCCTGTAACTTTTCAAAGATGCATGTCTTTTTTTTATAGTATTGAGACTGGGACTGAGGTCCTTATGGATAATTTTTCTGTTTTTAACATATCTTTTAATTCATGATTGCAACATCTTTCAAGTATCTTGTAAAGATGTGAACGAGACAAATCTTGCGCTGCATTGGAAGAATTGTCAATTCATTGTCACCAACATCATAGTGTAAGGGCATAAACTCTTAAAAGAAGACATATAGGTAGATCATGTAAAAATTCAATTTATAAGAAAATCTACCACCATCTCTTTCTATAAATAGGAATAGAAGTTTTTTAGAGCATGTTAGATTTTATAGAAGATATATTAAGAAGGCATAAAAAATAGCAAAACATTTTTTGTTGTTTATTAGAGAAGATAGTGCCATTTGAATTTGATAGTGACTACCTATTAAAGCAAAACATTAATCACAACATTAGTTATAATAGCACCTAATTGACAATATTCTTTTGAGTTTATGTGTGATGCCAGTGATTATGACTTGAAGCAATGTTAGGCTAGAAGAAAAAAAGGCTTTCATGTGATATATTATGCTAATAAAATTCTAAATAATGCACAAGTTAACTATACCACAACCAAAAAAAAGTCACTAGCAATAATGTTCGCATTTCACAATTTTAGATCATACTTGATTAATAATAAAGTGAAGGTTTAAATTAATCATTCGACTATTAAACATCTTGTGACTAAGAAGGATGTCAAACCCTGTTTAATCAAATAGATATTTCGCTCACAAAAATTTCAGATTAATTTTATTAATAGGAAATGTACTGAAAACTAGTTAACTTATCATTTGCCAAGACTTGAGCGATAAAATTCTAAAAATTTGAATGATGAAAATAATGAAAATTTCCTAATAAGCAACTGCTTTCGATTCTTGAACAGACTATTCCTGAGTATGTTGATATTGTAAACTATAGTGTTAAAGGAATCGTCTCTTATGAAGCTTATCACCAAAGGAAGAAGCTTATTTACAATGCCAAATTTTGTTTTTTTGAGATAAAACATATCTTTTCAGAAAATGTAAGGACCAAATTCTTAGAAGATGTGTTCCTCTAGAAGAAGTAAAAATATCATTAGATTGTGCCATCATTCAGAATTTAAAAGGCATTTTGGAGGTTTTAAAACTGTTTCTATAATCTTATAATCAGAATTTTATTGGTCTACCATTTTCAGGAAAATAAATGATTATGTTAAACGGTATGATAAATGTCAAAGAATATATCTAAATGACATGAAATGCCCTTGAATTATATTTTGAAAGTAAATTTTTTTTTATTTTTAGGGTATGAATTTTATGAGATCGGTTGTGCCATCTTTAATAAATTAGTACATTTTGATTGCAGTGAAATTGTCTTAAAGTGAATAGAGGCAGTGGCTCTACCTAAATGTGATGCCCAATATATTCAAATTTTTTTAAATGCATTTTTAATAGATTTGGAGCACTTAAAATAATTATTAGTGACTGAGGGAGCCACTTTTGCAATAAAATGATAGAGATACTAATCGCTAAGATAAAATATAAAATTTCCACTGCATATCATTCTTAGACTAGTGGTCTAATAGAAGTTTCAAATAAAAAGATTAAGAGAACTTTAGAAAAAAGTGTTAACTCTAGTAGGAATGATCCTCAAATTAGATGACGCATTATGAGCTTATAAGACTACTTACAAAACTCCAAAATGAATGTCTCCCTACAAATTAATTTTTGGAAAAGTATGTCACTTTCTTGTAGAACCGGTTAGTAAAGATATTTAATTATAATCTGAAGGATTTGATAAATAAATAATTATTACAGTTGAATGAATTAGAAAGATTTAAACACCTATAAGTATACCAAAATTTATAAGGAACTATAAAAAAATGACATGATTAAAAGCTAATACAAAAGGAATTGAACCTGGACTAGGTTTTATTATTTGATTCACAATTAAAATTGTTTCCTGGGAAGTTAAAGTCCAGATGGTCAAGCACATTTACTGCAATAAAGAAATATCATTTTGAAGGTGTTGATATTGAGTATATGAGAACTACCCTTATTTTTAAGATTAATAGACAAAGGTTAAAGCTTTATATAAGAGATGATAGCGGTGGTCCTAGAGGATTTATTGACTTTGGTCATCCCAAATGAAATCTAGCAATGTCAAATTGTGAGAACAATAAACTAAGTGCTTCTTGAAGTCAACCAAAGTGTTATCTTGTTATTTTTGTTAGTATGTTTGTATGGTTTCCTTAGTCAACCAACGTGTACTAAGAAATTTTTCTTGTCTTATGGAAACTGGTTATAACTCAGCCTTCGAGCACCAAGCACTCCCTCTAAGCGCCCCCGCATTCGGATGGGAGCACCGCAACACTACCCTATATGCATGCATGCCTTCCACACGGGATAGGCTGTACAAGCACCGCAACGTCTCATGGTTAGTGCCACATCCATATGGCTTCACCTTGTCCACTAGTTTCAAACCCTTAGAGTGTCGCAAGGCCCACTTTGAATCCGAGGATCATTTTAGTGCTCGCACTTCAATGTTACAGTGCCATGACCTGATCATGGGAGGTCAAAAGAATTTTTGCAAGCGACATCAATGTCATTAAAAAGCGTTGAAACTCGTATCTGATCATTCAGCTCCTATACATGGCGCCATGTTCTTTGTCTAAATATGTTTAATGTCCTCATTTGGAATATCAGAGGAATTGTGGATCCTCATTCCCTTGGTAAACTTAAAATGATGACAAGGATCCATAAGATGGATATATTTGGTATTTTGGAACCTCTAGTCGCCTCTTCGGATGATCGCATCTTAGGTAAATTCAAAAATTTCTCTTTTTTTGCTAATTCTTCTAACAAAATTTGGGTGTTTTGGCGGAAGCATATAACAGTGATATCGTCACTGATGATACACAGTTTGTTTATACCTATTTCACAATGGATGTTTTTTCTGGGTTTCCTCACATTTGTTTATGTCGGTACTTCGAATGTTGCCCGACTTGATCTTTGGCACAAGCTTTCTGTGATGGGCTCTTCCATCAATCATGGTTGGATGGTAGGTGGAGACTTTAATATGGTGATGCACGAATCTGAGAAATTAGGAGGCAGGAGAATTAACACTAATTTAATCAACCGATTTAATGAAGCTTTGGCCTTAGCAGGTGTCTCTGATATGGGCTTTATAAGTTATAAGTTCACTTAGAAAAGGGGCAAATTGTTTGAAAGACTTGATAGATGTCTTGCTAATCAACATTGGGTTTCCTCCTATGATTTCTCTCAAGTTCAGCACCTTTCTAGATCTGGCTCGAACCACAGTCCTCTCCTCTTATCTTTCGACTATTTCAAAAAATCTCCTATTTATCATTTTCGGTTCTTAAATGTTTGGGCGAGACATGATGACTTTTTGAGATTAATTGCAGCTAATTGGCATTGCGAGGAGGTGGGAAATGCCTGTTACATTCTTTGAAAATTACATAAAATGGTAGCTACTGCTTTAAGGGCTTGGAATTGAGATGTATTTGGTGATGTTCATGCTAGAGTCAGAAAAGCCGAACAAAGGGTGAACATGCTTCAGGGTCTTGATGAGAACACCGATGACATCATACAAGAGTTACAGGATGCTAATAAAGAGTTCCTTGAAGCCTCTCTTTGGGAGGAGTTGCTCCAACAAAAGCAAGAGAAACTCATTTTTCTCAGGGTGATAGAAACACCAAGTATTTCCATGCTTATATTAAACAGAGAAGAGCTAATAACCTTATTGTGAGAATTAAAAACAACAACGCGAATTGGATTACTGGAGATGAGGACATTGGGGAGAATGTTGTTTAGTACTACTCTAAATTATTTGAGTATCATGACGCATCAGGCTCTGTGGATGCCTCTTTATTTGATGATGTTCGTCATCATATGGGGGATATTGACCTTTGTGGCATTCCTACAGCTGAGGAAGTTTACTATATCCTTCTTGACATTAACCGTAATAAAGCTCCGAGACCTGATGGTTTCACTTCTGCTTTCTATATTAAATGTTGGACTATTGTAAAGGATCATGTGGTTTCGGCTGTCCAGAGTTTCTTTAGAGGGGAAACCATTGGCAATTATTTCTCTACTGCTACTATAGTTCTCATCCCTACGAATACCCAAAAAAGCTCGTGGGATCATTTCAGACCAATCTCTTTAACATCTGTGATTTCTAAGGTGATTAGCAAGATTTTGGTCAAATGCCTACAACCCCACCAACACAAATTAATCTCTTTGAATCAATCTGTTTTTATTCAGGGGAGGGGGATTACAGATAATATTATGCTGGCTCAGGAGCTTATTCTTGATATTGATAAAAAATGTAGAGGCAATATGGTTACTAAACTGAACATTCGCAAGACTTATGACTATATTAGCTGGGAGTTTATTTTGAATATTCTTAAAGCCCGTGGTTTCTCTCAGGAGTTTTGTAAGCTCATATCTTCTTGGCTTCATTGCAACAAGTACAACATTCTTATTAATGGCCAATCTCGTGGCTTTTTTAGTACGGGTCGTGGGATTAAACAGGGTGATCATTTATCCCCGACCATTTTTATTCTCATTTTTTATATTCTCTCCAGAATGCTTAATAACCTTTTCAGGCATAATCCAAAGCTGCAATATTCTCATAAGTCTAATATGATGATATCTCATTTAGCCTATGCAGATGATATGATTCTTTTCTCTAATGCAAGCAAGTCCACGGTGAAGGAGATTCATAAGTTGATGGTTGATTTTCAGTTTGTTTTCGGCCTCTCTTTTAATGCTAGTAAATGCAACATATATTTGAGGAACACGATTAACCGTTATAATACTTCCTGGATTGCTAATTATACGGGTTTCTCCCTCTCTACCCTTCCACTTAAATATTTGGGGGTCTTTCTTCTTAAGGGCCGAAAAAGACGGATACAGTTTGACGAGGTTATAGAGAAGATTCGGAAAAGAATCTTGGATTGGAAAAATAAATTTCTATCCTTTGGAGGCCGTATTACACTGCTTAGGAGCATCCTTCAATCTCTTCCGCTTTACACTCTTCAAGTGCTCCAACCCAAGAAAAGTACTATTTTGAATCTTGAAAGGTGCTTTAATAAGTTTCTTTGGATGGGAAATCACTCTGGTAGAAAATGGCTACCTTGGAAGGAAATTTGCAAACCTTTTAGTGCTGGGGGTTTGGGTTTTAAATCCTTCCAACATATCGTTGATATTGATGTCTTTAAGCAATGGTTTAATTTCAGGAAAAATAAGTCCTATGGACCAATTTCATGCATGGGAAATATTGCCGCTTCTCTCATCCTGCTTTCATCACCTGGAGGCTTGGTAACTCCACAATGTGGAAGAGACTGCTTTTGGTTAAAGACTGGGCGAAGAATTTCATATTTTGGGACGTGGGTTCTGGAAACCTCTCCTTCTGGCATGATTGTTGGTCACATGTCTCTCTTCATTTGAGGGATACTACGTTTTCCAATCTCAAAGTGTCTAACACTTGGGTGGATGGTCATTGGAATCTTTCTCTTCTTACTACTTTATTGAAAATGGAGGGAGCCACCTACATTTCCAACATTCATATTGATACTCATATGCATGATACTCCTGTGTTGAAATTACCCTTGGCTAGCTCTATTACCAAATCTATTTATGTTTCTCGGTATAGCTTTCATAACACCCCTTGGGGTCAAGATGTGTGGAGTTGGGCTTTAACTCCGTCAATGTCTTTTTTGGCTTGACGCATATTTCACTTAACTTTACTTTGCGATGACATCCTGAAGATGAAAGGTTTGAGAATTGTCTCCCGCTGTTGCTTGTGTAATTCGGCGGAGGAAACTCCTGAGCATATCTTCTTTTTGTGTCATTTTTCTTTATACGTTTGGAAAAGGGCGGTTTGTGGTTTGGTAACATTATTACTCCGACGAGGAACCTCTTGCTTACCTCTTTGAGGTGCAATCCAGAACGTAAGAGGAAACACTTTTGGCAAATCCATCCTGATATTATTTGTTGGTTCATATGGATGACAATGAATGACACTATTCATGAAGAAAAGATGATTCATAATACTATGGTTTTCTCAAATATCATCTCTTACATTAATAAATTATGGAGATTGGGGAATTCCAAAAATGATTTCTTTTCGGGCATCAATTATTTTCTTGCTTTAGGGCATACAAATTTAGAAGGGAGGAAGCCCCTTCATCCTCCTATTTTAGTAAAATGGTCCCCACCTCCTACAGGTTGGTTTAAGATTAATACTGATGGAAGTTGGAATGTCTCTGAAGCTAGTTGTGGAGGCATTGTTAGGAATTATGTGGGGCATTCTTTTTTTCTCCTCTCCTTCTAATGCAGATTCTCCTATAGAGGTGGAATCTCGGGCAATTTTAAACGGTGTAATTTTGACTCACTATTTAAGTTGGAGGAACATCATTTTTGAATGTGATAATCGTACCTTAATTGACATTTTAGATAATGGTGAGGATGCCCCTTGAGATATTCTTTATCATATTAGGAGGATTAAAGGGTTACTATCCAATATAAATGTTATTTGGAGTTTCAATTACCGGGAAGGCAGTCAACCCGCTAATTGGCTTGCTAAATTAGGAAGTTCTACTCAAACTTGTAGAGTGGGATCTACTCCCCTCCTCCTTTACATACTCTCTTGGTTGGTGATAATATTGATGCTCCTTATATTCGCAGGGTTGCTATTTTTAAGTCTTCATTGGGTGGTCGTGATTTTGTGTTCCACCCTTGCTATTTCCTCTACCCTTTTCTTTTTCCTGTGCACTTTGGAGACTTGGATTTTGCGGTTTATGGACAACTATACTACTCTGTTATACTTTAATTGGTGCAAGGTGATCCGGGATACCTCTACCATTTATTCTCGGGTATATAAGGGAGGCCCATGGCTCCCTTTTTGGAAGCTCATTTATAGATACCTCTCTTGGTGTATTTCAATGTGCGAGGAGGCCCAGGGCTCCTTTGCTTTGGTTGAGAGGTGTTTTGGGATGATTGTCATGAGGGGTATGGAGTATGGGAGGCACTATTTTCGGTTTGCTTTGATGATTTTATTGGGGGTTTGGAGGCTGTATATTTTTAAAGGACAATATCTCTTATATTTGGAGGCCCACGGCTCCAAAATCCTTTGCCAATACTTTTGTTTGGGTGGGTTGTACTGGCTCAGGTTGCTAGATTTTGGTGGTAAATTTGTGGGGTGCTTCTCTTGCCTCGGGTTCTCTGTTTTTGTTGTTTGAATTTTTGGAGGAACTTGGACCACTATGATATTTCTTCCCATTTGCATGTTTTTGGAGGTTACTTTGTCGGATCCCTGCCCTCGTGAAGTCACTCTTCGACTTACAAGTTTCTTACCTTGCTGTTTTTCTTATACATAAATTTTTTAGGTACAAGTCATTTATTTGAGTATACGTTTTGGTTTGATACATGTATTTTTAGGCTTTTCTTCTTTTGGATACGGTTTTTATCATTTTTTGGGTGGAGTTGTAATGAGGAAAACGGAATCCCTAGGATCTTCTGTTTTTATTTTTTAGAGGGGATCCTAGTTTTCCCAAAAAAATTTTGTAATCACTTTTTTTGAAATTAACACGTAAGGAGCCACAAGCTGCTCTTTCTATAAATAAATATAGATATATATATATATATATATATATAATATTTGAGAATTAATTATATTTTAGTCAAAAACACATAAGTGATTTAAGAATAATTACATTAAAAGAATGCTAATGTAAGGAATGGTAGGGCATCATTTATTAATAAAAATTCAATCCTACAATATATTCGTGCGCTTTGGCTAATATGTTTATTATTTTATTAAAAACAAGGAAATCAGAAGATAAGAGCTACACTGAAAATTTCAAAAGTTTGACTTTATATATTAAATTATCAGAGGGAAAGTAATGTTTAAGTTTGGAAAATTTAATATGTCTAAAATGTGATGTAATATTATAGTGTGCTTATAACCTTTTTTTTTGTCATTTTTATGATCTTCGTGGTAGATTGTATGTACCTTTTGCAGTATATAAGGAAGACATTTTCTCAATAACAAAAGCTCAAAAATTATTAAGTGTTCATTTTAGCAATTTAGAACTTTTAGAAAAATCATTCAAAAACCTGCAACACTTTGAAATAAACTTAAAATTAATAAACTCATAACTGAATTATTTGAAATTTAACTTGTTCCTCATGAGATTGACAATACAAACATATAAATTGTATACACAACTTGATTAACGAGTATATTTACGTGATAACGAGTGCATCATCGCAATACGAATCAACCTTATGTTTTCTAAAAATCGTTTATTAATAGAAGATTTTGTGAACAACTTGCCCTTATAAAGCTTTCTAATGAAGATTTTATTCACTAATAGTTTTCCATCAAGGCTACATCATGGCAGTATTTTCAAGATATTATGAGATGAGAACATATCCACATTTGCCCTCACATATTGTTTTAGTAAGGAATCTATCTACTAATAGCTTTACAATGAGTTTACCTTATGGGTATGCTTTTGGATGGGCTATGAGTGGAGACCCTATTTTTCATTTGCTTTACATGGTATTTCAAGTGATGCTTCAATCCACTATTTGATTCTCATTGAAGCTACCTGTAAAAAGGTCTCCCTTAATAGTCAATATCTATCCCTGGAGCTCAATGAGCCTCGGGAAAAAAAATATTTGAAAGTATTCGTTAATGGACACTTTTGTGTTTTGGCAAATTTCTTAAACTTGTGGAATATACATAATAGTTGTGTAGTTGTTGACGTGCTTGTAAGGGTCAGATGCCACATCATAAAAGTTAATACTTCGTAGCTTAAAGCTCATTGGGATAGAGTTAACAGAGAATTTCCTCCATCATGGGTGAATAATTATGGAGGTCTACGTTGGAGTATGCTTTTTGTTGATGATATCCTTCTCATGGATAAGACGAGGGAAAAAGACCAGGAAAAATTTTGAATTATGGAGGTTTACGTTGGATTCCAAAGGCTTTCATTTGAGTAGAACTAAAACTAAATACATGGAATGTAATTTTAGTAGTAGTAGCTCTAATGACAGAAGTATAAGTTTGGGTGATCAAATTATTAAAAGGTGTGAAGGATTTAGATATCTCAGGTCTGTTGTTCAAAGTACTAGTGATATAGATGGGAGGTTAATAGTAGAATTCAAGTTGGTTCGTTGAAGTGGAGGAATGTTTCAAGCTTTTTGTGTGATAGAAAAGTATCGCTTAGACTGAAAGGAAAATTTTATAAGACAGTGGTGAGACCTGCAATGCTTTATGGTGTTGAATGTTGGCCTTTAAAAGAGAAACATAATACTAAGTTAAGTGTTGTTCAGATGAGAATTATTAGGTGGATGAGTGACTTTGCACTTAGAGACAAAATGCGAAATAAATATATCCGTGATAGGTTTGGTGTAGCTCCTATGACGTACAAAATTAGAGAAAGTCGTCTTAGATGGTTTGGTCACATTAAGCGTCGATCATTTGATGATCCAATTAGGAGAGTAAATGTTTTAGATTAGATTTATGTTAAGAAAGTCAGAGGTAGACCTAGGGAGACTTGGGCTTATTGTATAAAAAATGATCTTAATTTATTAGAACTAAATGAAAATATGACACTAACTAGGACGCAATGGAGTTATTCATATAGACGACCCCACGTAGTGGGATTAAGGCTTTGTTGCTGTTATTGTTGTTGTTGATGGGTGAATATTTATGAAAATTACGACGAACCAAAAAAAAGCTTTTTGTACCTCAAGAAAAACATTTTTAAATTGGATGCGTAATTAATCATGTATGACATTACAATGAGTGTTAATACGGCGAGGTTGAGCCAAATTCTCAATAAATATTGGAGGATTATATGATGGCTAAACCACATGAGATTAATGAGTAGAATTAGGAGTGTCAAGAAGATTGGCATTCCGACCTGGCAGAGAGAATTTTTGGCATAGCAATAAGATGGCCCTGTGAGGCTGTTCTCGAGTTGAGCACCACTTATTAGCACTTGATCTTGGTGTAAGTGAACTTCTACTTAGCATGTCAAAATTAGTTGTTGAGTCTTGCATAGGAGCTTAAGAATCTTATTATGAGACTGCCATTCTATACACCCAATCTTCTAAAAATGGACCTAGCACGCCTTCGTTGGCAATATTACACATGTCGAAAAGAGAACAAGTAAAAACGTCACATCTTGGTTGAGAGAATGCTCCCTAAAATGGTGGGTGTTAGAATAAGAAGTCCCGTTTGTGTGTATTACATCTATTAACCATAAAATGAATGATTGTAGGGCTTATAAATGTGAGATTGTTTCATACAAAATGCACCAAATTGTTCTATACTAGAAATTTATCAACGATACAAAAAAACTAAGTCTGAGCACAACAAGAATATTACAACAACAACAACAACAACAAAACCTTTATTCCACTGGACGGCTACATGAATCCTTTTTCCCTGCATCCCATTAAGTGTCATATTTTCATTTAATTCTAATAAATTAAAATCATTTTTTAAACAATATGTCCAAGTCTTCCTAGGTCTACCTCTGCCTTTGTTAACATAAGTAGAATCAAGAACATCTACCCTTCTAATCGGATCATCAAATGGTCGGCGTTTAATGTGACCAAACTATCTAAGACGACTCTCTCTAATTTTGTCTGTCACTAGAGCTACACCAACCCTAACACGGATATATTCATTTCCCATTTTGTCGCTAAGTGTAAAGTCACTCGTCCACCTTATCATTCTCATCTCGACAACATTTAACTTACTTTTATGCTTCTCTTTTAAAGGCCAACATTTAGCGTCATAGAGCATTGCAGATCTTACCACTATCTTACAAAATTTTTCTTTCAGTCTAAGCGATACTATTCTATCACACAATAGGTCCGAAGCAATCCTCCACTTCAACCAACTTGAATTCTACAAATAACATCCAAATCAATATCACCATCACTTTGAACAATAGATCTGAGTTATCTAAAACGCAACACTACCAGAGTTACATTTTTGTCACCAGAGCTACTGCTACTAAAGTTACATTTCATGTATTCAGTTTTAGTTCTACTCAAACGAAGGCCTTTAGATTCCAAGGTAGACCTACATAATTCAAGTTTTTCCTAACTTTTTTCTTCGGTCTTATCCACGAGAAGGATATCATCATCAAAAAACATACACCAATGTACATCCTCTTGTAAGTGTCTAGTAAGACCATCCATAAGTAAAGCAAAAAGATATATGCTTAAAGCTGATCACAGATGTAAACCAACAAAAATAGGAAAATATTTGGTCAATCATCGTTCAGTTCGAACACAAGTAACAAATCTTGTAAACATATCTTTAATGACTTGAATATAAGTAATATCAACACATTTCTTCTCAAGAATTCTCGAAAGAATATCTCTTGGAACCTTATCGTAAACTTTTCTAAATCAATAAAAATCATATGTAGATCTTCCTTATTATCTCTGAACTTCTACACCAAACCTCTCAATAAAAGAAAAAAACAAGAGGCTTGGCTTAGTCCAAATTATCCTATAGTTACAATCTTTTACTTTTCTCCCCATTTAGAGAATACATGATTACAAAATTATGACCACTCGTGAATTTTTTGTTACAATAGGAGTTGTCAGACAACGACGATTACATTACTGATTAGGCAACAATAGCCTAGAGATAATAATCGGACAACAACAGTAGATGTTAGTAATTAAGTTAAAATAATCATAGTGATGGTCAATGATTGTTAGTGGTTCGTTGGCTTCTAACTTTTTTTTCACAAATTCATATTTAGGATGCATTTGTTATGGATTTTCAAACCACATTTTGAGTCAAAACATAGTTTCAACTATTTGCAACTTCAGCCGAAACGGCGCGTTAGAACAACAACAAAGCCTTAATCCCACTACGTTGGGTCAACTACATGAATCATTTTTCTCCATTGCGTCCTATTTAGTGTCATATTTTCATTTAGTTCTAATAAATCAAGACCATTTTTTATACAATAAGCCCATGTCTTCCTAAGCCTACCTCTGCATTTCTTAACATAAGTCGAAACAGCGTGTTGGAAGCGCTGGAGAAATTTTGAATCTATGGAAGCCAAGCGAAACCACGTTGAATTTTTTCTTTTCAAAAAGATTCCCCGAAGCCAGGCGGGGGTATACACATGCCACAAAATTCTACAGTAAAATTATGCTTAAAAATTAGTTTACACACATAAGAATTAAAACTATGCTTTAAAATTAGTTTACACATAAACCACATAATTCTTATTAAAATTCATTTTTATGTGATATGCTTTAAAATTAGGATAACTTATGGTTATCACAAAATTTTTATTTATTATTATTATTATTATTATTATTATTATTATTTACACGCACGCACACCCACAACAAATAATTGGACCAAAATTTTGTAAAAGGCTACAATAGTATAAGGGAGTTAATAATAAGAAATTTTATTTTTAATATTATAATATAAAAATATAAAAACATAAAATAAAAAAATGCATTCTTAAAAATAAAAAAGAGCATAAATAAAAATATAATATAATATAATATAACATTAATAAATAGGTTTTATTATATTTGTATTTATTTTTTATTGTATACATACAACCGAATTCCTATATGTTTGCATATTAAACACCTAAACTATATTGTTCACATTTATGCACACCTAAATTTAAGAAAATAAATTTTAGAAAATTTTTATTTCTAAAATTTAGGCCCCACTTGATTCAATAATATAACTTTTGAGTTTACCTTTGTATCTACTGTTCAAACAAACCTATGAATTTTATATATGTATAGAGGGTAATTTCAAAGATTTGTCCACAGACAACATTTTTAAAACTGTATTTTTCAAACAGACCTATTGTTTCTGAAACACTAGCTTTTGAACAACAAATTTTCCACAAAAGTTTTAAACTAAGATTTTGAACAGTCATAGCCGAAACAAATGCACCATTAGCTCTCAGTACTCTTTGATCTCTTTTTCATGTGAAGAATGGAAGCTTATTTATAATTTCTGAGTGAAATTTTGATAAATTTAATCAAAATCCAAAAACAATTCATCTATCCATGTCGATTTGTTTAATCATAGATTATTTTTTCAAAATTAAGATACCTTAACTACCTCATAATTGAGTGATCTTATGCTCATTGGTTTCCTCTCGTGGAGCAACTCAATTAAAGTATAAGCATACTAAATTCAAAGATCATTTAATCTTTTAATTAATGCTTCAAAACTTTCAATCAAACTTCAAGGGTTTGATTTGGGATCATTTGGAATCGGACTGAATCACATTTGGTACCGTTAAGTTTGTATTATCAAGAAAATCAGTTTGATTATAAACTTGTTGAAAATATAGACTTGAATGATTTTAAATTAACTAAAATATATCTCTTCAAACATGCATCGAGATTTGTGCTTGATCATGTGGGTTTATTAGACATATTAATAAGGTTCAAGAAAATTGGTTTATTGATTCTTTCAAACATTGGTAAAAAAATTTATACAATTCCACGAGAGCTTCTACTAGAAAAAAAACATAAAATCAGAGAATAATAATTACAATAATCAATGGATTGATGAGTGGGCAGAATAGCAATTAAAATAATTATGATAGTCAATGAATAGATGAATAAGCAAAAGGGATCCCATGGATCATTGAAGTGACAAAGCGGAGGAAGGAAAGATGATGAAAATATTTCAAGTGTCAGTCCCATGTAGTGAAAATTATGCAGACATTTCACAATTATATATAATAAACATTTACCTAATTCATTAAAAAACAAAAAATAAAAAAAGAAAAATTTTCTTAGTAAGATGGACAAATAATTCCATATAAATCATCCTTATATTAAAAAGACTTCATTTATATTAAAGATAAATAATATTTAATAAAAAAGAATCTTAGTAGCAATGCTTCCAAAGCATATGTGTAGCATGATTCTTAAAATATACAAATGCATGCAAAGTTAGCAGCATTCTTTAATTGTTGCAAAAGCATATGAATGCTGTCTTGAACATTTTATAATCTGAAAGGTACCTGATAGGGAGGTCATGCTATGATAGCGAAATTACTTTGGCAAAATCCATTGAACGAACATTGTTAACTTCAAACAAGAGTATTCCTGGTTTCAAATGAATTCGTATATGAAAATTGACTTATAAAAAAACACTCCATCCATCCTTTAATGCAGAGGTTTTAACAACCAAGCCTTTGTGTGAGACAGAAATAAGTTGATGTTACTAAAAATTACACCGAAAGAAAAGCCATTTCAAGAATGGGGCCATGGTTGCGAGTAGAAAATTATATAATATCGCAGTATGGAAAAAAGAAGTTATACTGGAGTAAACCAAGTACTGAATTGCTTAGCACTACACATGAAAATAAGGTTTCCTATAATCTTAAACCCATGAAAATGCTCTCAACCTATCGTCAGAGTTCATGATCTGACAACAAAACCACATGATACCGTAGTCTACCATTCAATGATTGTAGATAGTGCGTGTTTTGCAAAACAGCAGATAACAGAAGCTGCCAAAACTAGTTTATAATCACACAAGTCTACATTCCATAAAAAGGATTTAGCTTTAAGTCCGACCAAAGTATTGTTGAAATCAGCCCTAAAATCTCTCCCACAATTTCCTGGCAAATTATCAAATTCTCTATTTCTTCTTTGTAGAACTCAATAGGTGATTCCTTGGAGTTAGCATTGTACATGTATTAAATATGTATGTCTCTATTCTTTTTCACGTTCGCATGTTGTCCAGCTTTTGCTGGGTAGTTTGCCATAAGCTAACAACATCTTGCTTCCACAGATTGGGTATTTTTATAATATGTGTACTATAGGGAATCTCTAATAACATCTTTGTCGGATATGGCTTCTTGTGATCCAATGGAGATTTTTGAGCCAGAGTAGTGATGGCCGCAACCTTTATTACTAAGGCAAGACGTTCCATGAGGTTATCGGTGATCATAGCTCCTATTCTTTTTTTTTTCCATTCAAATGAAAGTAATAACTTCATTTGGAAAAAATATAACCTCCACTCTTAGAATTTGTACCCTTACAAGATCAAACTAAATATTTATGCAGCACAAAATTCATAAATTGGATCGATTCTCAACAAACCTTTTAAGGAGAGTTGTACTTTTTTCGCAAGTCATTTGGATGTATTGATGATAATCCATCTCTTGCTAAAGGCCATAGGATATTAGACTATATTACACTATATTACTATCTTTGCTTTGTGGCTATGATCTTTGATTTTAATCTCACAAATTTAGGCCACATCAAGAAAACTTGAATACACTTAACGCATCATATCAAATATTTTCCCTACTAAATGAAGCAACGTGTAAGTTTCACTTATTCAAGAAACAATGGAGTTTCACGGCCAAAACATCACCGTAGAGTACAATACATCTCATCTACTAAATATGGGCTCGCCTTCCTAAGATTTGGTGCCAAATAAATGGCCCAATTTTTCTCTCCCCATCAAAAAAGTTCAAACCTATTTTGACCATTTGATTTTGAGATAATTTTTTAAATGGAACAAATATGTAGAGTGAATGTTCTGCAATCAAAATTGAATTTGGTTGCATTTCTCAATTTCAAATGAACTAAAGACCAATGGAATATTAATATTATTGTGATCCATATCAAGGAAAAAAATGACAGTAGTTGGTCACAAGAAGAGTAGAAATAAGGCCGTAACAATGAAGGCTGCAATTGAGAAAATTAGATGGAAGAAAGAAAAGAATCATAGCAATGAAGGCTTGAAGGTTAAATGGAAGCGATAAGACTGTAGCTTATGGAAATGCTAAGGGAAAAAAAGCTAAAATTTTAATATCATATTATAATGTGAAGAAACATATATTCAAGTTTAAGTGAACTTCTAGTAAGACATTTACAAATATTAGAGAATGTAAATTAGTTGCATCATTTAATTATAACCAAAAAAATCCATGGATTGATGAGAAGACAAAAATGATCATGTGGATCACTAAGGTGGCAAAACTAAACAAAAAAGGGAGATTAAATGAAAGGAGGGATGAAAAGAGATGGATAAGCTATCATGGGCAAACTCAGCGAGCAATAAAAAGAGTGATCCACGTGGACTAACAGCAAGGGCGGACAACTTGCCACCTGTTACAACTCCGCCCAGGGGTTTGAAATAACCAAGGCAAATACAGAAGGTCGAACGGTGAGAAACTAAGTTTTCTATGTTCATTAACATTTAACAAAAGAAAGAGCTATTAAAAAAATAAATTAAAGCAATACAATAAACTTACCTCATTACAGATTGTTTGTCTTCTATAAATATTATATTTTCAATTGCTCATATTTTAGTTACATCAGAAAAGTTAGTTTAAAATAACAGTGAACTAACTAAAGCCAGTGAATACTCACTCATAAACTACAGTACTACAAGGAAAAATAAAATAATATCCAAGCTAGTTAAGCTTTTAATAAATCAATGTAAAATATTTGATAGTTAACGAAAACGACCATTTACAATATTTTATAATATTCAATAGGTTTACTGTATCAATAGTACTTCTTTTTATAATAACATATTTATATCATTTATATATCTCTAATGTCGTCACAGAAATACCGTCTAAAATTACATCAATTAAGGTACTTCAATATCAATATTATTTTCTACCTTAATGTTCCCTCACCAGTACTATAATTGAGTGATCCCATTATAGCCAAGCATGCATATGCAAAGATATTAGGAAATCACTATTTAATAATGATTATTTCATTCTCATTTGCACAGTCAATATACTTTAATACCATTCAATATATAATATAATTTAAAAAAAATAGCTAACTACATATCATGCTTACAATATGAACAAAAAAATTCAATAGAATCATAAATCATGAATTTGAAGTGTTTTCGATATAACTAGTGACAACAACAATTAATGTATTTGGTTTAGAAGAAATAAAATATTATCACAGTAGAAGAAAATGAGTACTCATCTCAAACACAGATGATTCTCTAGTCAATTGTTCTATTCACTTGTCTCCTTAAAACCTATAGTCAAATGCATGAATAATCATTATTAATTTATTATATTGATGTATCTTATAGCAATAATACATTTATTGTTTTACTAATTATTAACTTCATTTCATAAGATAAATTTAATTATTTATTTCAAACAATTTAAATAGAATTTTTATAAAAAAATCGTTCCTTCTAATTTAACTTTCTAATTACTTTATGTAATTTACATCTTTTCAATTAGGCTTTAAGATTTATATATATATATATATATATATATATATAGTAAGATTGTTATGGATTTTC
>JXCR01139232.1:140762-151687 GCA_002079205.1 Phalaenopsis hybrid cultivar
ATATATATACATAACTTCATTAAACAAACTAACCCTTTAATCTTGGTCGAAAGCCCCTCACACACGCGAACTCGTCATCTCTCTGAACACGAGATCTACCTCCTTACACGCACAAGAGTTGTTCCATAGGTTCCTCCTTCCAGTTCTTCTGCTCGAAGTCGACCCTCTTCTACTCCTTTATTCCTCCTCTTTTCTTCAATAGTCGGCTAGGGCACGATTGAGCGCACACAGAACTACTCTTCCTCCCGCTTCCCCTTCTTCAGCAAGAGAGCACAGCGTCGCTGCCCTAACCTGCTCGACGACACTTCTTCCCACACCAACAGCAGGTCATCCTTTCCTTCGCACCAGAGTCGCTCGACTCTACAAGCAAGTCGACTTCATCGATTTATAGAGGGATTTCATCCCTTGCATTCCCGACCCCTCATTTCAACTCCCCCTCTTCGGTTTCCTTACTCCTTGCTTCCTCTCCCCCTCTTTAGTTCTCTAACTCCTTGGTTCCTCTCCCCCTCTTCAGTTCCCTCGGATATTCATAATGCTTGCAAAGGGAAATATGTGGAAAAGATTCTAAGTTTGATTCAACAACTTTGTTAAATAAATCTGCGAGATAAACAATAATTCTCTCTCCGCAGCCAACAAGTTATCTACCTATAATAGCCTTCTCAGACAACCCACGACCCTTCTTCGTCTACCCAACAAGCTCATTCCAACTTGTTCACCCACTTTCATTTAATCTCTCTCTCTCAACTGTATAATATTACTGCTTTGATCCACTTGATTTTTTTTGCCACTTCACCAATTCATGGAAAATTTTGTTGTATTTAATTTTATAGCTAAATTTGGGCCTAAAAACTTGAATATCTCATATCTACAACTAGAAGCTCTCAAAGAGTAGTATAAATTCAATGCAAATGACGAAATGAAACACTAAACCAATTCCCCATAAAAAAAAGCCATGATACTTTCCCTAGATATGGTATATGCTGCCAAAAATAAGAGCAAACTAAGAAGAAAATCAAACATTAATGCATATCGATATTTTGTCTTCTTCTCGATGGTACCTTTAGTTTATAGTGTACCTCAGTGCCAGTTTAGGGTTTCAAGTCCAGCTACATAGGTTAGCAAGAAAGGGCAAGTTTAAGATCATGTGCAACCAGAGGAAAAAAAATGATAGCTAAAAAACAAACAAGTGGGTTTTTATTGTATGGAAAATAGCCCGATTAGTATCAGATGACTAAATAAATCATGTGTTGGTACCATTATTGTCATCAAGCCTTGTAGTTAAAATTAAAGTTAAATGCATGATTTACTGTTGAGAATTGGACCTTATTTAGCGAGGGTAATATTGAAGAAGTATAGGGGTTTATTTGTAAAACATTATAATGCCCTATTTAAGCTCATATTATGAATGTACAAAATTGGTTTTTTAAACATTTCCTTCATTTTGGCATTAGAGCCTAATCCTAGCCAGCGCTAGGATCAACATACAGAAACCCACAACTCGAACACAAGAGCAAGAAGTAGTGACAGAGGCCACGCTCATTGTCGTTATTCGATGTCGTACCTGGAGAAGGATTGAAGGATTCTGTGCAAAAGTTCACGGAAACAAACCTTCAAAAAAAAGTCGGAGAAAGAGCGAAATAAGGCAGCTCAATGGAGACAGGCATATAGGATCATTACCAATCTCAAGCCTAAGCACTTGTTTTCTAGAAAATGCTTGAATGGAAAGATACATTCACAATTAGAGGGAAGGCAACAACGGGATCACGATCATGGTCGCAATCGCAATCCAGTTGCGATTCGGCAAGAACCCTCGCGATCAGAAACAATCACGATTAGAGGGAAGGCAACAGAGGGATCGGCGTGATGGTAGACTTGAGACGTGATCGCTAACGTGATCACAACGTACATACATGAAGGATCAAATTCGCATATGATGTGCAATTTAGACTTGGATTCTTGTGATTGAGGATGTCAGGAGACGAAGATAGTGCAGAAAGTAAGGGATTGAAGCTTCTGGGAAAGTCTAGAGAAGATAGATCATGTAGTTTTGAAGGTTTTGGTTGGGCTCATCCTGAGTGCTGATGTTTCTACCAGAGACACTACCTTAGCAGTTGTTCCAACGCAAGTGAAACAACATCTCACGTCTGTGGATCTAAAACTTGATGGATCGGCCACTTTTCTGAATTGGTCACGTGGATTGAGGGTGAGTTAGTAGGGAAAAGATTAGATAGATATCGCACGGGGGTAGAGTCAAAAAGTGCAGTGCTGAGGGGAATAAGTAGAGGACCACACGTGCCTTGCTTTACACCTGACTACTCAGCTCGATGGTTCCGTCAATTACACCCTCAATAAATGAAATTTGAAAGGTAGACATCTGGTCAAAACTGAAGAGAATTTATGTTGGGACTGAGAATCACATAAGGGTGTCTCAGATTCAGTGTGTGATAGAAACAATAGTTCAGGGGGATAAATCAATTCAGGAGTACTCGATAGAGTTAGAGCGACTGTGGAAAGATCTCGATCACTTCTTAACAAATATCGAGCTATGGCGATCCAGTGCAAGAAAAAAGAGATCTTTGCGCGGATGATAAATACACAATTTCTGGCCATCTAAACCCATCCTTTGCTCAAAGGAGATATGTCCTCCTAGCTCAAGCGATTATCCCTTCACTAATGGGAATATTGCTGCGATGATATTGAAAAAGGATCGCATGAAGCTACACTCAGAGTCAAGTGGACTTTTGATTGTGCGGTCAACTTTAACTTTCTTGAGCTCAATATGATAGATGCCTAAAGAGAGACGCGCAAGTACTTCAACAATGGTGATGTTGGGCATCTGAGAATGACCTGTCTTAGGCCACCTAAGGAGAGAGAGACGGGTGGACGTGGATAGGGTGGAGGTTGTGGTAGTGGTGTAATGGTGGTCAAAAATTAAGAAAATGGAACTACCGGGCAAATCTAAAGGTAGCATGGGAGGGAGAGACAGGTGTGATTTTACTAATGAGAATCATAAGCGTCTAAAGTTGTTGAATAGAAAACGGAAAGCAGCAGAAGATGAGGCTAAGAATGCTTCCAACCAGTCGTCATCAGAAGGTAACATTATCACTTATGCTCACTTTGACAAATGTTCTCGTGATGCACATGCTCTTGTCATTATTTCCACCACGGGATCATCAGAATGGATAGTAAATTCTGATGCACCTCAACATGTGACAGGCATTGCTAGAGAGTTTTCTTCCTATACTCCCTAGTAGCACCAAAGATAGAGGTGCAAACGAGCGAGCTGAGAATTTATTTGTGTTCGGTTCGTTTGTATTAACAATTGTTCAAAATCAGCTCGTGTTCGAATTAGGCTCGTAATGAGTCTATTCGTGTTCGACTCGATATTATTTGGTTTGTTCATGAGCAGTTCAAATTTGTTCATTTGCTTGCTTGGTTTTAGCTCGAATTGAATCCCAACTCAGCTCGCAAGCCAAAATTTCCACACAAGCCATGTGAGCTTTTTTGTTTTTAAACTACTCTAAAGCGATAAAAAAAAAAAAAACTTCACTATGTGAAACTAAACAAATTTTCCTGTTTTCAAAGCTTTTGGGTTGTTTGGTTGTCCCTTTCACACGTTACTTTATTCCTTTTTTTTGATTTTTTGCTTGAGTTTTTACTTGCATATAAGAAAATTCCTATTTACTTACATTTCTAACCTCGAGACAAATATAAACGTGTGCCAGTCAATCGAAGCCCATGTATTGACATATCTAACACCTAAACTTTATTGTTTTACATTTATATTATACCACGATGAAAATTAAATTTTTTATTTTTAAATTATTTCGAGTCAAAATGAGCCGAGCATGAACGGACAAACTTTTGTTCGTGTTCGGCTTGCTTGCTTCATGAATCAATCAAACACGAGCTACTTAATGAGCCGAACACGAGTTGTTTGCAAACGATGAGCTTTTTTGACTGCCTTTACCAAAGAGCATCAAAAAAGCTGACAACACAACACAGACTGTAGTTGGTAAGAGTACAGTGAAAGTTAACAATTATATGACTTTATCCAAAGTTATGCATGCTCATTTTCTAGTGAACCTTTTATCCATTAGTGTCATTATTCTCCAACTAAAATGTGTTGTTTCTTTTGATCTTCCTAAGGTGATTTTTCGAGAGAAAAAGACAGACTCAAATGTGACATAGTGGACTCTGGTATTTGAACCGGGAGGGGATGAACTCTGTTTTGACATCCATGGCAGAGAGTACTGGAGTAGGAGAATCTGGGAGTGTGGCAAATGTGTTGTTGCTACATCAAAAATGCATGTGACACTCTTATTTTAATTTATCGAGTCAAATGTATACTTCTTTATTTGAAAGGGCAAATAAACAAAAGTTGACTTATGATGCGTGTGAGTTTGGTAAGCTTACCAAGAGCTCTCATATCAATCATGAGAATAAGAGTTCTGGAATTTTTAACTTGATACATTCTGATATTTGGGGATCTTGTTTTATAAGTTCTATGAATGGTTATTGAAATTTTATGACCTTTATTGATTTTTTTTATCATGTTACTAGATTATATTTAATGAAAAATAAGGGTGATGTGTTTGATTGCTTTAAAGTCTTCTATAAGGCAATCCAGAGTCAATACGATGCAATAATTATGGTGCTGAGGTCTGATAATGGTACAGAGTATACTAACAAAGTATTTGAAAAATACTTGTCAGCCCAAGGGATACAACATCAAACCACATGTCCATACACACCAACACAAAATAGAGTAGCAGAGAGAAAAAAATAGATACATTCTATAGAAAATCCGAAACATGATGATCACAATGAATATCCCAAAGCACTTAACAATTACTCATTTAATCAGCAAGACACTCTTGAGGGAGTTGGATTGGAAGTCTCATTACCAGAAGTTGAAATAAGAAAATAACGAGATCCTCCCATTGAAGGTGTTTAGATGTGCATGTTTTGTGAAGGATAACAAATCATCAGTAAAAAAGTTGAATTCCAGAACTGTGGAATGCGTTCATAGGTTATTATGTTATCCATAAGGGGTATGTCTGTTGGAGCTCAATAGAGAAGAGATTGTTTGTAGCATAGATGAGTAATTTAGAAAATTGGAACCATAATACTGTCGGGAGGTAACCTCACCCTTCGGTGACTCGCTAGATAATGGAAATATGAGGCAAAGAAGAGTGAGTGGCAATGGTGGGAAAATAGTACACATGGGAGCAATGTTTTTTCCTGTGATATGGGATGAATAAGTTGAAGAATCGGAAAATGAGGGTGAACTCAGAGTTGGTGGGATTTAGGTTAAATGTGAGCTAAGGGTGCATACATGAAGAATGAAGCAAAATGAGGATATAGTGTTGCAGTGTCACTTATGTCAGCTAGTCCCTTGTCACGATCTTCCCCAACTCTTAAGACACCAACACCATCCACCTTCGACTCAAAAACTCTCAGGTGAAATGATTCCTCCTCATCCTAACCCCCCAATTTTAAGAAGGATCTCTTGCAGTAATGCATAACAACCTCCCGATCATTTTAGACGGGAGCATGACATTGCTAATTTTGTTTCATATTATAATATATCACCTTTACATGAAACATTCATTGCATCTTTGGACACTGTCTTTATATCCAAGTGTTGCAGGTTGCTAACGAGAATCACAAGTGGAAAGCAGCTATGCATGAAGAGCTTAGGGCTCTCGATAAAAACCAAATATGGGAGATAGTGCCGCTATCAGAGGGGAAAAAGGAAGTTGGGTGCAAGTGGATCTTCATAGTGAAGTAAACTCCATATGGGAAGGTGGAGCGACACGAGCACAACTGGTGCAAAAGGTTATAATCAAACATATGTCATTGACTATGATAAAACCTTTGCACCAGTAGCAAAAATTAGTACAGTGAAGACTTTAGTTTCACTGACAGTGAATGGTGGGTGGAGGTTATAAAAACTTGATGTGAAGAATACATTTCTTCATGGTCAGTTACTGAATGAGGTATATATGGAGATACCACTAGGATTCGGTACAATCCAGATAGTGGGCAAGTTGTGCAAGCTCAGAAAGTCACTGTATGGCTTGAAACAGTCTCCTCGAGTCTGGTTTAATACATATAGGACTATGGTGGGCACGGGATATCAGCAAATCAATACAGACCATATGGTGTTTTTTCGACAACGATAAAGTCACGCCACTATATTTGTTGTATATGTTGATGGCATCGTTGTCACCTGTGATAATGAGGCTGGGATTACCTAACTAAATGTAAGATTGGACAATGAATTTGAGGTGAATGATCTTGGAAAATTCTGATACTTTCTTGAGATTGAAGTGACCTGTGGACCCAAGGGGATGATCTTGTCCCTGGAAAGTATGTGCTAGATCTCACAGAAACTGACATGTTGGGGTGCAAACCTGCAGTCTCTCCAATTGACCGGAAGGCCAAGCTGAGTGCAAAGGCAGAAAAACCGGTTAATCGTGAGAGGTAACGGAGATTTCGTTTGATCTATCTATGTACTCGATCTGACATCTTTGTAGTGAGCATGGTGAGCCACCACATGCATGATCTAACGAAGGGCCATATGGGTTCTGAGGTACCTAAAAAAAACACTAGGGAAGAGGTTGATCTTCAAAAATAATAGACATGTAGACATTGAAAGCTTTTGTGACGCTAATTGGGCTAGTTGTACAGATGACAGAAGATCCACCGCAGGATATTGCATGTTTGTAGGGGGCAACTTGGTCGCTTGGAAGAGCAAGAAACGGTCCGTAATAGCAAGGTCAACAACAAAGAAAGAGTACAAGACCGTGATCTTAGGAATTGCGGAGATGATATGGTTGAGAGCCTTGTTAGTCAAGCACCAGGTGAACAAAGGAACTCAAATGAAGTTGTCGTGCAACAATAAGTCAGCAATCAATATTGCCAACAACCCAGCACAACACGATAGAACCAAACATGTGGAGATTGATAGATTCTTCATAAAAAAAAAATATTTGAATTACGGGCTACTGGAGCGAAGTTATGCAGCCACTAAAGAGCAAGTGGTTGTCTGTCTCACTAAAGAACTTAGTTCATTAAACTTGTCTAGGTTATATGACAAGATGGGCTTAGTCGATATCTTTTGCCCATCTTAAGGGGCGGTGTTGAGAATTGGACCTTATTTAGGGTCCTATTGATAAAAAGAGGGAATATTTAAAAAGTCTAATGCTTTATTTGTAAAACATTGAAATACCCTATTTAAGCCCATATTATGAATGTACAAAGTAGGTTTCTTGAATAATTCCTTCTTTTTTTATGTTTCAGTAGCCACTATTGTCCTTGATATCCATCTAATTTTTCATCAAATTCTTGTTCTTCTTAACTATATCCATGTTGCTCCTATCCTAGCATCTCATTAACTAGTAACCCTACGCAAGAAGCTCCAGTTAATGAAGGAACTGAAAAGAGATTGAATTACATAATCATACACCTGCATTGAAGATAAGCTACTTCCATTACTCGAACTCAAGGCCTCCATTTTGAATAAATACACACATACATGTATAGATGTGTGTATTTATGTACATGTATCTTTATTTTTATTTTACAATTTTAGAATTTGGATTTTTATAATTAAGAGAATAGTTTTTAATTGTACTTGAACTTGACTAGAGTCAAATCAACGTTTTCTTATTTTGAATTTATGCCAGCTCACTCAACTCAACTTGATGCCACCCTTAGTCATAGGTTCAATCTCTTCTCCTTGGCCATTTTTACAAAATAAAAATCTATCACATGCTCCTCAACTCTCCCTTACATTGCATAATTATCAAAATTAATACTAGATTGTCACGTATGGAAATGTTTTGCCTGGCAACATAAAGAGAAATTGAAATAAAAGCACAATTAAACTGCTCATATGAAATAAAGAGTCAAATACATGCCAAGTAGGGAGTGTTGTCATACCTGTCTTATATATCTCAAAAGATTACCATCAGGTCCAAGGCCACCAACTTGAGATGAAGAGCGAAAAGCATAACCTTTCGTAGGCCTGATACTCGAATTTCTCCGATCAAGCTTATATGAATACTTTAGAGATGACAGAAGACTATGTCCAAGCTGCCTTCTTACTGATACAGATGACATGTGCGAGGGGTCCGTTAAGTGACGCCATGTGAGACTATAAGTCAAATCATGACGTATCGTAGAAACTAAACCAACTGAAAGGCCTAGTAGATGCTCTTTATAAGATGAAAACTTCAACCAATCTTGCGTAATGAGGTTGACACGAGCACTTAGAGGAGTTGATAGTGATTTAAATCTGGGTAAAGACAGCCCAGCACTCATCTCAGTTGTATGGTCCCAACTATATGCCCCTGCAGCATTCCAGATGTCACCATAACCAAACATGTTCCTTAACTTCAGTAATCCTTCAATTGACCAGCCTCTTGTCTGCAAAATCAAATCAACTAAACAAAATAATATAGCAAAATGCATCATGAATAAGCCAAACAAATCCTTGTGTGGATGTTAAATAATCAAAATATAAGGATTCATTTGTAAATAAACTTTTGAAGTTAAAATACAAAGGTAATGATAAAATTTATTAGTAAATTTATTAATTACAACTGCATGGATGGCACGATAATAATGCTAACTACATGATAGTAAGCTCACTCTGGATAAGTGAAATGGTTGATAAAGATGATAATTAAGGAACGGTTCTATGTAATTAAAGCTGGCTTAGGATAGGTGAACTGAGGGGTATATTGAGGCCATGGTTTCCACCCTTTATGGAAAAGGAAAGCTAAAAATTTATATCCATAAGTGAAGTCATAGGGTGTTTTATTTGAAATGCTACATAAGATAGTAAGTTGATGAACATAACTCAAATGATTGAGAGAGAAAGCACTTGTGGCAAGAGCATTAAGAAGATGGTATCATGACAATAGGCATATGATATGAGATGATTGGCATCTATTTTCATAAAAGGTGGTAGAAAGAAATAACTTCTTTCTTTAAAGAGGGTGTTTAAGTGATTATTCAATGATTGCTACTTTTTTAAGGAAAAGTAACTGATGGGCGTCATGATGATGATTCTACCATTCTGGTTTAACTTTTGCAGAGGAAATGGGATGTTGGGCATGCAAGGATATGTCTAACCAAATGTTATTTCATGTATCAAAATTAAAAGAAATAATTCATGGGTGAAAATATAATAACCTATGGTTTGAGTTAATATAACTACTAATACATACTTGAACTGGTACATAAACTAAAACAGTTACATAATTTTAATTCCTACACATTATATAATTCTAAATGCAAGCATTTGTGAATGTAATTGAAAAATTAAGTATGGCGCAATCACAATGATATGACCATAGCAGGACACTGCTCATAATTCATCACCTCTTACTTTGCCCATATTATGTGATATGAGAGTATGGGTATGGTTCCTTGGCACTGATATCACTTTGTTTGTGCATTTATGAATAGCATGCTAGGGTATTGATGTTCTATTTTGGCTTATTGATTTTTACTGATAAAAGATATGAAATTTTTTAGCTTCTACATTAAGAATAGATGTGTATTTAGAGGTATTAATATACTTTCATGTGTTTGGATGTTACCATAGAAATTCAGCTTAGGAAAGTTCAAAGGCCTTATGTACGATTATCTGATGATGCATCCACATTGCAGTATTAATTTTAGTAATGAAAATCTATGTTCAACTTATATGAGGTTTGATCTTGTGATTAGACTTGCAGCAGTTGGCTTGCTACACTGACTACCTTCTAAAAAATTTCAACAATCATTAGCCATTTGGAATGTTGCTGGTGAACCACAATCCTCATTGTTGTGGATGATTTTGGACAACACATGGTAGGTATAAGACATTCTGTACTGGTTGACATAAACATATACTTAAAGAACAATCTTTTATATTCTTGAATTATAGAGAGCAACAAAATAATTAATTAAAAATTTTAACTAAGATGACAATAATATGGTTGAATATTTTCCAAGGGTAGAAAATTTTGTAGTCAAATATAAATTGTCTATAAATTATTATATTATTAAAAATTTTGGGTAAAAAGTTAAGCATGAATTTAATTAAATTCTTCAATGATAATAAATAGCATATTAATTTAAATGTTAGAATTACTGCACCTTCAAGGGACCATCTGATTAACATATATGTGCAAGGTCATTGGCAAGATTGATTATAGTTTTGATTTAATTAGTTGTCCTAAAACTGTTAACATTTAAATTATTTAAAACTCAACTGGATTAGGAATATTTTGAAAATGTCCGAAGGGCCTTTTGTTCAATAAAAAGAGGCCTCTTAGACTTAGTATGTTGGATAGGTGCATTTGATTTTTTTTGACTCATTTAAATCTTTCTCACGACCTTCTAATTCTCTCAACCCTCTCAAATTTTGCCCCTTATGACGCTTCCCTCCCATGCAATTTCTCTTCTCATGTTTTAGTTTTGTTTGTTTCATCCTTTGTCCCTCTCCTAAATACTCCCCTAAATTTCTTCTTATTTTGCTTATCTCATTCTAAACTTTCTTCTATCACTTCGGCGCCCCTGGATTAGGGATATTTTGAAAATGTCCGAAGGGCCTTTTGTTCAATAAAAAAAGGCCACTTAAACTTAGTATGTTGGATAGGTGTACTTGATTTTTTTTCGACTCATTTACATCTTTCTCACGACCTTCTAATTCTCTCAATTTTGCTCTCTCCCTCATCCCCTCTCAAATTTTGCCCCTTATGACGCTTCCTCTCCCATGCAATTTCTCTTCTCATGTTTCACATTAGTTTTATTTGTTTCATCCTTTGTCCCTCTCCTAAATTCTCTCCTAAATTTCTTCTTATTTTGTTTATCTCGTTCTAAACTTTCTTCTATCACTTCGCCCCCCCCGCCAGCCCTATCCC
>JXCR01139232.1:152220-186784 GCA_002079205.1 Phalaenopsis hybrid cultivar
ACATCCTTGAAAATTCTCCTATTTTCCTTCACATTAAACCACGCCAATCCTGTAAACCATTCCTCAAAAATCTAAAAGTTCAAATATAATTTTAGTCAGACGCATTGAAGCAGATCAAAGTTTCAATTTCCATAGTTCTAAAAAAACTACACCTTTGTAACTTGTGTTAGGTATGGCTCATGTACCAGGAATTTGGAGTCTCTTGGATTTGGAGAGGTGTGTCTCCTGGAATGAAGAGATGTGTCTCTTGGTGTAAAGAGGTGTCTCTTGGATTAGTGGGTTAGGGGAAGCGAGAGGGTGTTTGTAAATTTATCTATAAATAGATGTGTAACCCTATGGGTATGTAACTTCTCTGAAATAGTGAATTCGCCACTCTGCTCCCGAGGATGTAGGCATCTTTGCCGAACCTCGTTAAATCTATGTGTTCTTTTGGTTTTGTGTCGATTATTGTTTTTCTTCGCCCTAAATTTCATAACAATTGGTATCAGAGCGAGGTGAGGTTCTAGGACGGAGGAGAACGACGCAGGAAGAAGGAAGAAAGAAGAGGATCGCGGCGAATTAGAATAGAGGAGTTCATGGTTCGCGGGAAGAAGATCGTCGGCAGGTGAAGCTTTCAGCAAAGTAGTTGCGGACGAAGGAGACGGTTTGCAGTTTGCGAAGGAAGCTTCTTCGGACTTCTTCCGCCTTCGGACGAAAGCAACTTGAGCAAGTCGCGAAAGATCTCGCTACAAAGGGCGTTCGCGGTCGAACGAGGCATCGGCGGGGGTTCGCGGAACTGTTCGCCTCTTTCGCTACATGCGAGACAGGAGAGGCGCACAAAAGTCGCGATACAGGAGTTCTGCAGCGAAGGAGTTCTCCGACTATGAAATTGCTTCGGACGGCAAGATCCGCGGCAGAGGAGCGCGGGAGGAAGTTCGTCTGCAGTTCTGCGATTCGGCGGTTCCGGAGGCGGTTTGATAGTTGCCTGGAGAATGACTAAAGGAATGTTCCTTTCTTTGGCTACAGCGAGAATATTGGCGAAGAGGGAACCGCCTGGATGTTAGCATGGGCAAAGGCTGTGTTTTCAACAGGCAGAGGCAAGGAAGGGACGAAGGGAATTTTGGAGGGAAGATAATTAAGAAAACTTATTTCCTGGAAGTGAATTCCTTTGTCGGAGTGAAAGAATAGCTGGAGGTTTGCCGGTTTCATAGAACAGTTTGCGAAGGGGGCTACGGAGGAGTTCATGAATCGTTACAGTAGTTCGTAAATCGACGCAACTGTTTGCGGGAAGGAGTTCCTACGGTCATGGGAGTTCGGCGAACTCGGGGCAGCATCACAACAAGACGTTCGACGTTCACAGGGTTCCAGGCACGACAGTTCACAAACCTTCACGGCATTAGGCGAGGTGGAGTTTGCGAGCAGGAGTTCGCGCGCAGTTACCCCGAACAGGAGCGTTTATAAACAGAGGAGTTCGGTGGTGTTCGGCCAGCGGAGTTCGCAAGTTTGTCACAGTAGGAGTTCTGGCAGATGCAGTTGTGAAAGGTGGTGCTAAGCCAGCAGAGTTCGCAAGTTTGTCGCAAGAGTTGTGGCAGGTACAACTGCGACAGGTGGTGCTCAGCCAGCGGAGTTTGCAAGTTTGTCGCAGGAGAAGTTGCGGCAGGTGAGTTGCGACAGGTGGTGCTCGGCCAGCGGAGTTCGCAAGTTTAACGCAAGAGTTGCAGCAAGTACAGTTGCGACAGGTGGTCATAAGCCAGCGAAGTTCGCAAGTTTGTCGCAAGAGAAGTTGCAGCAGATGCAGTTGCGACAGGTGGTGTTCGCCAGCGGAGTTCGCAAGTTTGTCGCAAGACAAGTTGCGACAAGTGGTGCTAAGTCAGTGAAGTCCGCAAGTTTGTCGCAGGAGTTGCGGCAGGTGGTGCTAAGCCAGCGGAGTTCACAAGTTTGTCATAGGAGGAGTTGCGGCAGGTGCAGTTGCGACATGTAGTGTTCGCCAGCGGAGTTAGCAAGTTTGTCATAGGAGGAGTTGTGATAGGTGCAGTTGCGGCAGGTGGTGTTAAGCCAGCGGAGTTTGCAAGTTTGTCGCAAGAGGAGTTGCAGCATGTGCAGTTGCGACAGGTGGTGTTCGCCAGCGGAGTTCGCAAGTTTGTCGCAAGAGGAGTTGCGGCAGGGGCAGTTGCGACAGGTGGTACTAAGCCAACGGAGTTCGCAAGTTTGTCGCAGGAGTTGCTGGAGGTGCAGTTGTGACAGGTGGTGCTAAGCCAGCGTAGTTCACAAGTTTGTCACAAAAGGAGTTGCGGCAGGTGCAGTTGTGACAGGTGGTGTTCGCCAGCGGAGTTAACAAGTTTGACGCAGGAGGAGTTGCGATAGGTGCAGTTGCGACAGATGATGTTAAGCCATCGGAGTTCGCAAGTTTGTCGCAAGAGGAGTTGCGGCAGGTGCAGTTGCGACATGTGGTGTTCGCTAGGGAGTTCGTAAGTTTGTCGTAAGAGAAATTACGACAAGTGGAGTTTGCGAATTTTGCAGATTGTTCGCAGGTTTGTCGCAGAAGAAATTGTGACAGGTGGAGTTTGGCTAGTGTTCGCAGTATTTCAGCCGAATTTTTGTGTGAACAGGAAAGATGATACGTGTGAAAAATTTGATTCACGAATCACAGGAAACTTCAGGAAAGTTGTTGCAATTGACAGAGGAAATTTCAAGTTTATTTGAATTTATTTGTGGTGTATTTTGTTTCAATACAAGGCAGAAAAAGTTTACTGCATTGGTGTAAAATTCAAGATAATGAAGTTCGATGGAACCGGGAACTTTGGATTGTGGCAAACAAGGGTGAAAGATTTGTTGGCACAACTCAGAATTTTGAAGACATTACGAGCTATGAAACCTGATGGTAATATCTATAAACGGTTGGGGAGTACAGTTGTAGGTGGAGTTCACCCTATCGGATCATATGATGATGCAGTAGGAAAGTTGATCAAGTCAGGTATTTTCAACAAATTCTTGCGTTACTTGAACTTATTGAATGTTTGCAGTTCCCAGTTGACATGGTTGCCCAACCCATTTTGGTGTAAGAAACTCCATGATGTTTTTCTTCTAAGGGGCTGGATATTTGCAAGGTAGAGATTTTCTCATAAGAGGTTGGATATTCGCCAAGGTGGAAGATTGTTAGGTATGGTTCATATTCCATGAATTTAAAGTCTCTTGGATTTGGAGAAGTGTGTCTCCTAGAATGAAGAGGTGTGTCTCTTGATGTGAAGAGGTGTCTCTTGGATTAGTGGGTTGGGGGGAGCGAGAAAGTGTCTGTAAATTTATCTATGGGTTTTATCTATAATAGATGTATAACCCTATGAGTATGTAACTCCTCTAAAATAGTAAATTTGCTGCTCTGCTCCCGAGAATGTAGGCATCTTTGCCGAACCTCATTAAATCTCCGTGTTCTTCTGATTTTGTGTCGATTCTTGTTTTTCTTCGCCCTAAATTTCATAACAACTTGGTCAAAAAAAAAAAAACACACCCAATTGTATTTCTACAGTCATAATGATTCCTCCTAAACGATATTGCACCAATTTTAGTATCAGATGGAGGTCCATGAGTTCCAAATTAGTTCCGCATAAAAGACTATCCTCCTTCCTTATGCCTTTGCTGTGATTTATACCTTGCAATTCTACATTGCACTATTTTTTAGTTTCAACTAGTCCTTGCAAAATCCTATAGCATTCATTGAATATTGTCAATGCTTTTGTTGACCACACCCTGAGTAACAGTTGACTACCTCTCCCTACCATTTGACACTTCAAACCCCTTTAAACTAAGCATCATCCGCCAAACAGTGGGTGGAAAATAGTTTAGCATGACATCAACTCTTCCGAATAACGAGACATTCCTAATGCATGATCAAGAATATCAAGCCTCCGTAGCAGCACAATTTGTGGGAAATAGAGTTTTGATTGAGCTTCTAAATGGTATAATCTTTAGCTTAGAAGTCTGGATTAAATTATGTCTCGTGTAACGCTTCGAGCTATACCAAAGAAATTCCATATACCCATGAGCAGACTGTCCATTAAAAGCTTATCACTTCTACAATAAGTTGGGGTGAATTATCTCAGCTTTATAATTAGAGCAAGTGATTTATCTTGGGATTAAAGCTTGCATGGTTCAAAACATATGATATGAACTAAAATTGTCTTCTTTTACATGAACTAAGTTCATAGTAATCGAACGTGATTCCTGCATGTGTTTGATTTCAATTGTTAGCATAATAATTTATTTATATCGAACCATTTAGGTTGCATATCCTATTAGTTGCATGATTGAATATCTAGCGTATCAACTTATCATCTCATTGCATATTTTCATCATGGATCCTCAAAAACCAAGAGAACTTGGACCCAAAAAAACATATATAAATGTTATATTTAACAAAATTATTGCTAAATTTTATGAAGTTAGTAATCAAATTGGTTCTTTTACAATAAGACAAAAAGCATCCATTAAGGAAAGCTCCTAGAAAAGATTTTGTTAAGCAGCACAGTGTACATCATCATAAGAGTATAAACCATTATAAGCCGATTGATGATAGATTAAGATATTGAAGCCTTTGTTGATAAGTGTCTCCCTCATTATGAACAAAGTAGAAGCCTCAAGCCAATCATAATCCACTTTTTAGAATTGTTGTTAAAATTATTGTTGGTTGCCTCAGTCTAGCCAAACAAACAATTCCCCTAATATCACCTAAGGTCTTTCCTCCAATATCGAAGTCCTAGTAGACTCTTGAATCCAAATATAACAGAGAATAGTCATATAAACAATATAAAAAACCTTGAAGTCCCCTCCTACTGATGATATAGATGAAGTGTATCCATTGAAAATATACTTGCATTGAACTTAAATCTAAAATTGAACTTAAATATGTATTTGTTTTAGCACCTAACTTTATACTTAGTTTTCTTGTGAATCAAAAAGGAAGTCCACACTTAAACCTCAAATTTAATCTAACCTTGAGCTTAATTAGCTCATATTTGCTAAAGTCAATAGCTTGCTCGTCTTTTCTCATTGCCTAACTCTTGAGGAAGATAGATGGATAATATTCTCTAATAATTACTCATTCTGAGAGGTATGAAAAAAAGGGATCATGAGGGCTTGTAAAGCATCTTCAAAAAAAGTTCATTACCAAAATTATGATAATATAAAAAGAAAAGAACGTTATATCTTTCTATGAGGTGGTTCAATCTCCTAGGAACCATCTTGATTGTCACTCTCATCATCCTAGCTACAAACATAGAGGTACCTAGTTGTTACATTCTTCCAACTGTATGTGCCAAGAATGAGTTATTAAAAAAAATGTAGAAACGTTATTTTTTTGTATTATGGATGGAAAAGGAATAAGAGAGTTGCTGTCCTGTTTCACCAAGAGAGACGAAAATTGTAACTGTTATGCCTGTCCTTAAATCTATAGAGGAAGACAAAAGAACTTTGCAAAGCTTTGGATTGCTCTATGCTTCTGATTTTAGATTTAGAAAAAAGGTGAAATGGTTAATATGCTAAAAAGGCAGGAAGAGGTTTCTTTTCCTAAGCAGAGATCCTTCCAGACATTCTCAAGTCCTTCATTGGAAAAGTCCTTTGTTACACCGGTGCCTACAAGCAATTTAGTCTTTCGTTATTTATTATTGTTTGGTATAAATAGGGCTTAATAGGTAACGATTAGAGCATGCATGAGATTGTGCTCTTGATTCTTAGGATTAGGGTTTTGGGAGAGATTGTCTACCTCTCGAATTATAGCAGAGGGTTGCATCCAACCGTGGTTGTGTCCTTTGATGTTGCACCTTCCGGGTGGTGGAAGGTGATTCAAGTGTAATGATGGAAACGGGATAAATCGAGACGAGAAGGGGAGTTTATAACGGTCTAATTTTGACACTGCTGAGTATTCAAAAGGGACAAAAGATAGTGGTGTTTCACGGTGACCCCAATTTGTACAAGACTTTGGTGACGCTCAAAACCATGGTGAGATCAAATCAGGAAATCGGGTTAGGATTCTTAATTGAGTTATATAGCATGGAAAAGACACTTGATATGGAGTTCGCATAGATTCCGATGATTGATGAACTATTGGATGAGTTGGTTGGGTTTGAGGCATTCTCCCAAATTGACTTGAAGCGGGGTACCAATAGATTCAGATACAGCCAAAGAACATAAACAAGACTGTATTTTGAACTCACGAGGGACCCTACGAATTTATGATTAAATGAAAAAGATTGTCAAATGATAACATCGTGTGAGGAGCCATACGACTAGATCTAACAAGAGTTTTCTCTCTTCCACCTTGAGGACAATATATCTTTTTTTGGAGGGTAGTAATATTATATGGGTGCCTATAAGCAATTTAGTCTTTTGTTATTTATTATTGTTTGGAAGAAAAATTAGGCTTACTAGGTTAAGGTTAGGCCATGCATGAGATTATTGTCTTGAGTCTTAGGATTAGCATTTTGGGAGAGATCGCCTACCTCGTGAATTGTAGGCGTTAGGATTAGAATTTGGGAGAAATCGTCTCCCTCTCGAATCGTATGTACTTATTTGTATGTATTTGAGTGGTGTTGCTTGGTGATTTGAAATAAAATATTTGGTAGCACTAATTTGAGTTGTTCCACATATTTCCTGCAGTTTAGTCGCTGATTTTGGCTCTGGTTCATATCATATGCAAGAAATTTCAAGAAGTTACTTAATGATTAAAGGGTGAAATGAAAGTATAGGGGCCACTGGCAGAAAAAATGTTGATAATGTTGGTCAGCAATACAAGGAGTCAAGGATTACCTTTCGTTATTGAAACTATGAAGCCGTTGAGGTTATTAGATCAATTTTTGGCAAGTTCATATGCATGAATAAACACTAAAAAAGGATGCTTTGTTCAAGGAAATATTTCTTGTCCAAATTTCTGACATTGTTGGTATACCAAAATGCTTAAAATTAGAAGATAAAGAATTGGTAAACAAAATCTAGGTGACGATTAAAAGAAGGCATAGTCAGGCGATTAAAAATAACGCTTTGGCTAAGTCGAAATAGGCAAGGTAATAGAAAACTGTTTCAAATCAAGTATCAAGACAGATTAAGGAGGTTAATAATCAAGTTGCCTGATCTAAATAAGTAGTGAAGCGCATACATAAGTGGTAATGTGGAGGAGTAAAAAGGAGGTAATATTTCAACAATTTCAAATTCAAAAACCAATTCAAAGAACTTGTATAGGTTTAAGAAAGCTGATTTGAATGGCAATACTAACGTTGGTGATAATGACAATTCAATTCGGGGAGTATTTTAAGCTCACAGTTTCAATACAAGAAAGCAAGCAAGGAAGGGGTAAATGAGCTAAATAAGAAAACGAGCAATATGATTATAATGAGTAACATAAATCCAAAGTTGGCTGAAGCAGAAACGGAAGATCTGAACATGAATTAAAATAGAGAAGAATGCATGGAACACAGAGAAGAAATGCAAGGGAAATTTTTAGTGTAGTGTCTCAGCCGCAAAGGCTATACATAATAAAAAACTATCAGCTTCTAATTAAAACTGTAATTAAAATAAGATGCTCATAATAGGTAAAAATGAAAAGGAATAACACAACTTCATAGTCGATTTTCTTAAGAATTATGCAAATGTATAATATCTTATAGACGAGCATAACTGTTAACCTGAGGGTTATATATAGGTTTACTATAGGTTATGAAACCCTAAGACCTGATTGGGTAATTAACATAAGGGTAAGAAGGTTTAAACTTTGTAAATAAATATTAACCTGAATTTAATTACTTAATATAAGAGTTGTTTTAAGAAAACTGTACAAGACCGAGTTATGGAGTTAAGAGTGAGAGTTATTCAAGTTAAGCAATTTCAAGCCTTCGGATGGGTGGATCTTAAAATCTCATATGAACATGTTACTTTTTCACGTGCAAGTGATATGTAAATGAAAATGTATGCAATTATGTGGTAGAAAAATCAATTAACGATCATGACAATAGGATGATACACTTTGTCAACCATATGATCTTACCGTATGAAACCAACATACCACAAAGTAGATGATTTATCTTTTGTTTATACCTTTGCTTGTGATATAAACATTGCACCCGTTATATGTTATCATGAGCTAGTCCATGCAAAAACATCATGCTACTCAGTTAAGCTTATTCATAGAGATTCCAACGTTATAATGTAGTAATATATATGACAAGACATCATGATAAAACATGAATATCTCTATGATTGATGCACCTAATGTTCTGAACTAAACGTTAAAGCATGCTTAGTTATGTTCATCTCTTTATAATCAAGCTGTCATAAATTTTGTAAGCAAGCTAGTTCTATGATGATGCTTTGTAAGAATGGATATCACGTGAAGAGAGGGATAAAAAAACTGAAAAGCATGATTGTAATAAGGTAATGATGTACGTAGATGCATGGTTAAGGTGATGATCTCCTGACCGATATTGCCAGGTCAGCCCACCAGATAGTGTTATAATGGTGCAGATCAAAATAAAATAATCAATATTGTAAGGTCGACGAAGCAATATGCGAAAATATGACAGTGTATATTGAAATGGATTGTTACAACTAAGCTGGCCAACAGTCCCTATGAAGTCCATTTGAGCTCATTCTACCATTATCGCTAGGCCAACCCTACATAGAGCGATATAGTGGCAGAGGTTGCCAATCTTGCATCAGAAGGAAGGTTTTAAAACCAGCTGCATTGAAAAGTGGCACAAAGGGTGGGAATAAATCTCAAAAATGAGAGGAAAATGATGACAATGGTAAAAATTATTTTAAGAAATTAGATTGGTTGAAGTTGAATTTAATTCTTTCTTTTTTTTTTTTTTGAGCAATTATGGGAAAATTCATCAATCTATAAAGGAGGAAAAAATAAAAGAGAAAAATTAAAGATCCATTTTATTATTGAACTACATGATAGTACTACTAGCCCCTCACTTTGCTATAGATATATGATTACTTACTCAAATGTTAAGGCTCTGTTTAGGGAGACTTATGTTTTTTCTAATTTTGATGTCATAAATGTTTCAAAGCTACTTTCTTGACTGCCTCTTCTATTATTTTATCCCAAAACAATTTCACAAAAGCAAAAACTAAAAAAAAAAGAAAAAAGTCAAACTTTTCAACTAACCAAATGCTATTTTTGTCCGCAATTTTCCCAACAAACAAATAGTCAAAAAAACCGCCTCAAGTGAAGCCTAAAAAAATAATGGTTGGGATAGGCAATAATAAGAAGGTTAAACGTCCGACTAAGAAATCCTTAATCATTTAGCCTTAAATTTGTTAGAGAAAAGAAGATTTAAAGTTGGTAATGCATAAATTCTAATAGGCAATCTAGAGGTAATATTTGTGATTTAAATTCTAACCTGGTCAGCCATATTATTGACAAAGTATTTATGTTTATTAGTTAGGATAGGCAAATACTTAAAGATTTTGTTGACCCCACTTTTTATGCTTCTTGTGAAGAAAAGGAAAGTAATTGTTCTGGCCTATATTTTACTGGCACCATATGGTATCTTTCTTAGATTTTGTGTAAGGAGTTAAATAGTACTATTTCTATTGAGAAGAGACTTTTTGCAAGCTCCAAACCTCCATCAAATTCACTTATTGATCCAATCAGCCTCTTCAATTTGATTGTCTTCCACTGAATAGTAGAAAACATACCTGGTCTAAGATTAAGAAGGATAAATTGTTTGCAAAATTAAATTGGATCCTCATTTCTTTCTTTTTGAGAGAACCATTTCTCTGATTTTGTCAAAAGCACTTAACAAGGCCTTCTATAATCGTTGTCCAATGATTTTAATATCCATAGGTTCCCTAAAATTGAATCTTTCAATTTTTAGTTTGACAATAGGTAATTTGCTAACTACGGTTTTCAGGAACTAATTGCCAATTTATGGAAAGACTTTTTCAAGGAAAGGGGATGACGTCAAAAGGATGGTTACTAAAGGTTATTGAGAAGAAGGATTAAGATATGGAGGAGACAAGTCTTTTAATGCTTCCATTGAAGGAAAAAAAAGTTATGAAAAAAAGGCTAATAAAAGAATTTGTTCTCTTGACGGTTTGGAGGAATATGATAAAGGCAAGGTTTGGTTGCACAGTAAGATGGAAAAAACAGAAAACTTACTGGTATCAAAGATTTAAGGTTGATTGGTAGCTGGAGGGGGATGACAGTACATCCTTTTTATCATAAAGTAGATACTGGTTGAAGAAAATATAATTATATTCAGCATGTTTAAGAAAGGTGAGAGTCGCATACATTCCCCAAAAGATACCTCTGCAGCTTTTATTAATTTCTAAAGGAGGCTCCTTGACAAAAAAGAACATTCTAGATACACTAAAGATTTTAATAAATTATATCTTTATGATTATTTATCAGAAAATATAAATTACCCTTTGAATCTTGATGAGATTGAGGCGGTGCTCTCATGGGGCAACAAGTATTCAAGTTGGCAGTTCAGATGGCTTTCCTATTAATTTCTTTAGAATTATGTGGGGGACAGAGAAAAACAAATTTGTGCTTATGTTTAATGATCTACACAATGGCAAAGATACTCTTCAAAGGATGTGTGCAGCCACCATTTGTTATTCCACAGCATGAACATTGTGAGGAACTTTTTAAGGACTTCAAACCAATAGCTCGCTTAATGACACTCATAAAACTTTCATCAAGGTGCCTGGTAACGAAAGTGTCCAAATTCGTTTTGAATTTTGTGGATTTTTCGAGCAAACTTCCCTTTAGGGAAGAGTCATCATCATTTGCATTATTACAATTTATGAATTCATTCACTCATCTAGGTGGATTTTGAGAAACTATATGACTCGAATTTTATACTCCTTGCTCAGGCAAAAATACATGTTTCTTATAAGTTCATTTAGTGGATAAGAGAGACCATGATCCATGATGATGCTTCTGTCCTCGAAATAGGAAGTCAAGGCTTCAATTTATATTTAAATTTCAAAGCGACCTAACGTGAGGTGATCTTACCTCCCGCTCTCTTCTTATTATTATAGCAAATATTCTTCACAAACCTATTCTAACAACAATGAAAAAATAATGTCTAAGCGTTTTTATGATCATAACGAGCCACCAATTTGTTATTCTAGAGTGGCCATCTAGAGCAAGTTAATAATCTCATACTAATATCTAATAATATTAACTAATAATTGTTAGTATCAAAACCATTATCATAACCTAATTGTTAAGCCATCTATCTTCAAAAAAATTTCTTCATTTTTCTAATTTTTTACCAATTCCAATAGATATCTCATTGATTATTATTATTTCACATGCAAAATGCAAAGGTTAAAACGCCTCAATTTTAATATCCTTTATGAGCAACTTCATAAGCAATATACTAAGATACGAACTTGTTGAGATTTGGAATAAACCAGCTAAATTTTATTGATAGAAGGAGGGATATTTAAACTCAATTACAACATGCATAATAATGGAAAACAATAAAAACAGAATAAAATAACAAGGAAAGAAAATAAAACAAAATAAAGCAAAAAATGTAAAATATAATCAAGAAATAAAATCAAATAATAAGTAAGAATGGTATAATCAGTGAATAAAATCAAATAATAAGTAATAATGGTAAAATATAATAAACTCTCTCAAGTTGAAGCATAAATGTCAGTCATATTCAACTTAAACTTGAAGTCATAGACAGATTTTTGGTAAGAATGTATATTAGTTGATCACTTAAGGGCACATGGAATGCAAATCACCCCGGACTCAATCTTTTTTCTTAATGAAGTGTTTGTCGATCTCAACATGTTTGGTACAATCATTTTGGACTGGATTGTGAGCAATGTTGATTACAGCCTTATTATCATAGAATAGTTGCAGCGGGACGGAGGTTAGCATGCGTAGTTCGCGGAGTATGATGCGTAGCTAGAGAGCTTCACAGATTCCTAAGGACATGGATCTGAATTCAACTTCAACGCTGCTTCGAGCAACCACAAATTGTTTCCTGCTTTTCCACGTGACAATATTGCACCATACAAATGAGAAACATCATGAGGCAGAACGTCGATCATGAATTAATCTGGCCTAATCAGCATTTACATACACCGCAATAGATCGAGAGGTGTGACGGGACCTTTTAAGTAGTGGAGAATCCGATGGACAGCTTCGAGGTGGTGCTCATAGAGGTCTTACATGAATTGACTCACTATTTCAACTGCGTGACATATGTCGTGGAGAGTATGAACTAGGTAGATGAGTTTTCCAACAATGCGCTAGTCATGAGTCTTATTGACAGGTAAAGCACAGGGAATGTCAGATAATTTTTCATTAGAATCTATAGGAACAGCAATGGGTTTGCACAGAAAAATATTATTTTCTATCAAGAGATCAATTACATATTTGCGCTGAGACTCACAAATTTTCCGAGATGACCGAGCAACTTCCATGCCTAAGAAGTACCGGAGAGATCTCAAGTCCTTCATCTCAAAAGACAAAGCAAGAATGTCTTTTAAGGACTCCAATGCAGAAAGATAGTTACCAGTAAGAACAATATCGTCAACATAGACAATAAGATAGTTATTTGTCCATTGGAAGAATGTCGGAAGAAGAGTGTGAGATCTGATTGAGCCTGCATAAAATCATGGTCCGCGATCACCTTTGTAAACTTGTCGAACCAAGCTCTTGGGGACTGCTTTAGCCCACAAAGGGACTTTCGTAGCCTACACATTTGTCCTTTGGAGGCAGTAGAATCTAAACCCTGAGGGAGAATCATGTACAGCTCGTCTGCCAGCTCTTCATTCAAGAATGCATTCTTGACATCAAGTTGGAATAAAAAATAATCCAAATTCACAGCAAATGACAACAGGACCAGAATAACGTTCAACATAGCTACTGGAGCAAATTCTCTTTATAGTCAACTCCATAAATCTAAGAGTATCCTTTGACGAACAATCTCGCCTTGTTGAGTTCAAAGGACCTTTCAGAGTTGAATTTAGTGTTGAAATTCATCGGCATCCTACAGCATTCTTACCACGAGAAAGGTCCACGATATCCCAAGTATGGTTCCGTTGAAGGACATTCATTTCCTTCATTACTCTCAATAGTGGTAGAGATCTGATGGTCCATCAGAGCAGTAGCAAATACTCTGTAAATCTGTGAAAAACTGTGGAAGGAGACATATTTTGGCATAGTTGCATATCTTACTCGGAGAACTCACCTCCTCATTCGGAGGAAGGGTCACGCTGAGGATGTCACCCGGAGTGGAGGCATGGTCCTGTAAGGAGGTAGCGGGAGCCAAAGTACAAATATTGAGACAAGTGCATCGAGTGTAGACACGGACAATGGGAGGAGAAGATGGTGCATTGAACAGGATAGATGACTCCTCGATGGTAGAAACAATGGGAGGTCTATCCATAGGAGTAGTATAAGAGACAGTGTTGGGGAACTTAAGCTCTCCCTCATTAGAGGCCGAGCTAGAAAAATAGGAAACACTTTCAAAGAAAAAGATATCAGCACTCGCATAGATTTTTCTTGTAGTCGGATCAGGACATCGATACCCCATTTAAGTTGTAGAGTATCCAAGGAAAACACATTTTATGGATTTGGAATCAAGTTTACTCCGAGTAGAAGCAGTTTTCCATACAAAGCATGTGCACCCAAAAACATTGGGATCTAATGTGGAGAAGACCTCATTGGTAGGGAAGCATAACTTCAAGACGAATAAGAGGCTGGAACCTGTGAATTTTAGAGGGGACTTTATTTATGAGACAGGTGGCAATTAGAATGGCAACGTTCCAAAAATGTTTCGAGACATTGGATTGAAACATAATGGACCGAACAACGTCAGGGGGGTGACGAGTTTTCCTCTCAGCTATCCCATTTCGTTGAAGAGTGTCAGAACAAGAACTATGGTGGAGGATGTCTTTACAAACCAAAAAATCACTCAAAATTGAGTTAAACTCACGACCAATCTCAGTTCGAAGGACCTGAATGGGTGTTTTGAATTGAGTTAAGATAAATGTGCAGAAGTTTTGGAATGTTATAGCAACTTTCGATTTGTCTTTTAAAAGGCAGATTCACGTCATTCGAGTATGATGATCAATTAAAGTTAAGAACTAGAGTTTACTAATGTAACTGGGAGTGCGAGAAGGACCACATATGTTACTGTGAATGAGAGAGAATGGGGCTGAAGGTATGTAAGTGTGAGGTAGATAATAAAACCGGTGATGTTTGACTAACTAACATGTCTCACAATTAAATTTTGAGAGATTTTTAATAGAGAACATTAAAGGATATAGCTTTTTCAGATATTAAAAACTAGAATGTACTAACCGACAATGTAATAACATAACGAGACACTCAATAACTCAAAATAGGTCACAACTTTTAAGTGTCGTGTCTTCACTCTCTGTGTTCTCCTTTTGGTAGTAGAGTCTGATTACCATTTTAGTAGTTCCAATCATACTCCTTAAATGAGGATCCTGAAAAAAAACAACCCCTCGTAAGAGAAATTAGTAATGCAATCGATATCATTTGTCAACTTGCTGACAGATAATAAGTTACATTGCAATCGAGGAACATGTGAAGCAGGCTCCATAGTTAGATTAGTCATTAATACAACTGACCATTTACCAACAATGGGGCTACATGATCCATTGACAATTCTGACGGTATTTTTTCCATAGCATGGATCGTAAGTCCACAAAGCTTGCGAGTGGTAAATCATGTGATTTGTGGCACCTGAATCAATAATCCATGGACTAGAGAAAGAATAAACTGTGAAAATCATAGGTCACCTTTGTCAGAGGTCGACAGATCCACAAGGACTTGATTCGCTCCAAGAAGTTTGATCAATTATCCATCTAGTTTTTTAGGGATTCAGAGTATTCTGGGATATTCCGTGAATGAGTTAGTTGAATCATGTCTTATTCGGTCGTTGCAGTGAGTCCCTTGGTAGCAGTTGATTTGGCCAAAGGTTTGTATGTTGGCTTACTGTGACGTTTCCAACCCTTGTCCCGAGTGTGGTTTAGTTTGTGATAGAATGTGGCATGGACGAGGGCTAGGCATTATTTGAGATCAAGGCGGACGACTCAACTGAAAGAGTAGCAGCGCCTAACATGACAAGTCTTCTACTTTCTTCCCGAAGAATCTCGGTAAAAGCAGCTTGCGTAGAAGGAAGTGGATCCCAACCAAGAATACGGACACGGACTTCATCAAGATCTTTGTTAAAACCAGCAAGGAATTGGAACATACGATCTTTTTCTACGCTCTTTTAGAAGAGGGATAAGTCGGCCGAAGAATCGCAAATATAGTAGTAGTACAAGTCGCATTACATCCATAATTGATGCCCCCTAGAATGTGCGCGTACATAAATGTGTAATTACTTTAATTTCAATCTCTGGTGACAGCACCATATATTTGTTCCGACCGGCAATTACACAAATATTTAATATCATGGCCAAAAACTTGATTCAGTTTACTTAGGCGGCTAATATGCAAAATAAATATGTCATAGAATTTAAAATTAATTTATATTTTACACACTAGGGGTTCTACGCAAATATATGTATCGTTACAAATAATATAGAGTTTTCTTTTAAGACCAGTGTCCATCCCAAAAAGAAGCACGGTAAGTATCCCTTAGGCTATATCTAGTCTACTACAGTCAAGTATTAGATTGGAATGACGATTAAGGGTGTTTTCTAATAACGACTCATAAATACAAATCTAAATCTAAAGATAAACATAACTAAAGAAATTGGTTTGGAAAATTTTGAGATGTTAAAAACTATATTTCACATGCGACGACATGGACAATGCGTACGAATGAAATGCTTAAAATTTAATGTGATCAGCAACAAATATGAGCATACATATTCTTTACCATCTCTCGAAAATATAAGAACATTGACTAATCTAAAGCTAAGTCCATGATTGATATGGTTGTGCTGAGTAGATTCTAGTCTCTCAATTCTAAATTACCCACTGACCCCTCTCTAGTAGGATCAATCAGGCCTCAAGTCCCGAACTAAATACCAAATTGATAAAGCATCTAGTCTGTCACTCTAGAATCATCAATCATACGTCCATCAAAACTTAGTTCCCTATCTACTTGTCATTCCCCATGGACGTGACATCCTCTCCATCCAAGATTTAGTGTGTTACTCACCGGTTGGGAGAAATCATAGCCCTCCCAGGTCATTATGTTTCGCAACGGAATTTAACGTCACAAATGACCAGTTTTCAAAATAAATTAATAACCGGTGAAAATACTATCACATTAATAAAATAAGATAATTTTTAAGCAAATCTAAATTCTTAAATATGGATCCATTTCAATACAAAAGAAAAGTAAAATGAAGATGGTGCAAAAACAATAAAAGAATCGATAGAATTATGTAATAATAATGTGTCAACAAGGAACATATGTCTACCTGCTTTCTTCCGAGTGTATAGGTACACTTAGTATTCTATTAGTTTTACACAACTATCTGTCACCTAGAAACTCCTAATAGAAACAGATCATGAATTATATTTCCTTAAAAGTTTTATTGTCGCCTAAACTACTTCATCATAACCAACTAGACAATGTTTGTACACTTAAGTAGCAAAATCACCGCTCTCCTGAGTCTTAATTACACTTACAACAAGTTTTAACATAACTACTGTCACTTAAGTTATGTCAATGAAGCAAAGAGATATTACTCATCGCATAGAAATAAAAATTAATCTATTATAAAATAAATTTTCCTATTTATGTCACTATTTCATATCAAAAGAAAAGAGTAAAAAAAATTATTCACGAAGCATGGATAAAACACAAAAAAAACTTCATTAAATCAAAACAAATCCACTAGAAAGTGTTTGCAACAATTATAAGATAATGAAGAATAAAATACTTTATTTTTTCCCTTTGAAAGAAATATGAAAATCTCTCTAACAAAGTCTCCCGTTGATCCATGCAATGCTTATACAATTCCTTACACATATCTCTCAAAATCCCTCACCAATCTCTCCATAAAAGATAGAAATCTATATCTCCTACTCACACACACACGCCTCTTAGAAGAGGCACGCCCAAACTCTCTCTAAAACTCTCTAAAAACCCTTCCTAATCATCCCCATGAGAAATGCTAACCCCCTTTTTAAAGAGAAACCAATCATCTACTTTTTTCCAAGAGACACACAGCTTTACATTTCATATCGAATGTAAGATCCTCAAAAATATTGAGCTACATTAACATCATGGAATATAAATAAAAATATAATTTTTCAATAAATACCATTCAATCATGAAGAAAAATAAAATAATATAAATTAAATAAGACAAACAATCATAAAATTAAAATAATGTTTCACATTTTATCATAATGTTATGTTATTAAAATATAGTAATAGATCAATGGATAACTAGATATGCATGCATGCCTATTAGCCCTAAACTACAAATTAAGCATTCAATTTCAAAAAAATAAATGAAAAGGTTTGGGGAGTAAAACACTAACTCGAATGAAAATCAATCTACTTTTAAATGGACACCTAATAACCCAAAAGCCTCAGATAATTGGCAAGACAATATTAACATATTAAAAACACATCTCTTATTTTTGGCTTTAATGTAGACTATTTCCTACTCCAACATGTATTAATAATCTCTCCTTTGAATCAAATCCTCCACATCCAACATTACTCCACTTCATACAAAAACTTTTAAATACAACCAAGCATCATGCATGGGTAGCCATAACCACAACAAGCCTACATGAGAACCATTTGCTCTTAGATTTCCCTCAACAATAATAGAAACTGTCAAGAATCAACAATGAAATAAAACATCAACTATAATAACCTTTTATTGGGTAGGTAGAACATTAACAGCCAAATTAAGAATAATATACTAGTACATGGTCAGCCAGAAACTGACATAAATAAAGTCAATTAATATAGGCCATATTAAAGAAAGACATAGGCTTGTCTACTCTCAATGTATGATTATTTTTCACAATCGTGTATCTCCACGCTCAACAAACTAAGCTATTCACTACTTCTATAGAATTCAGTTTCTATCATCATAAAATTTTACAGAAAAATTGACATTTACAAAAGGAAGAATTGCATTGCTTGTTTGCATAATTCTAGTATCCTTGGCAAGCAACTAGTGTAACCATAGAATCATCAGATTCAACATATGATAATAATTTACTAATCTAAATAAGCCTTCATAGAAAATATTTACCAGGAATCATTCTTCTTAAACTTCCTATATCAAGCAACCCATTCTAACACGTATTAATATTGATGAAAAAAAAAGGAACAAAATCATCAGCTACAGATTGTGCTTACCTCCGGCCTGGTGTAAAATCCGATATCACCGCTTAGGGGATTCTTGGGCTCGACCAAGTATATGACGACATCGGCAGTGCCCGGAAGCTCAGAAGGCCCTGCGTCAAGAACAATATTTACAGAATCAAAAATGTCTAGCCTCTGAAGACGAGCATTGGCTGCCCCGGCGGCCTGGAGGAGTTCCTGCATCGTGGAGGCGGATTGGAAGAGCGGTAGGACCTCGGCTTCGATTAGGGAATCTTTGGTCTTTATATTCCCTTTGATAACAACATCGTGAACGCGAACCCTTACGGGGCCGGAGGCCAACCGACGAAGTAGGTGGCTCATCCTTTCCCTCTCAGAGGATCGACCACCATCGTGGCCGCTGAGTTCTTCCTCGTCAAATTCTTCCTCNGTGGTTTTTATATTCCCTTTGATAACAACATCGTGAACGCGAACCCTTACGGGGCCGGAGGCAAACCGACGAAGTAGGTCGCTCATCCTTTCCCTCTCAGAGGATCGACCACCATCGTGGCCGCTGAGTTCTTCCTCGTCAAATTCTTCCTCCTCCTTATCCTCCTCCGATTCATCGCCATAGTCACTCTGTGCTCCTTCGAGCTCTTCCTCAATCTGAGCTCGAGGGTTTCGATTCAGTGCCGCCGCTGTTTCCATTGACACGGAACAAAAAAAGGTGGTTCAGTCGGTCTAGAGGGTATTTGGCGGAGAGCTTAAACGCGCGGTTAGTGGCCAGGAGAGCTTAAGCGCGCGGCAGCTCGGGTTAGGTTGTGTTCGGCTTGTTTATATTTCAAGCTCAAAAAGTGTGTTCGTGTTCGGCTCGTTTGCTTAACGAGCCGAACNGAATAAAAATATCTTAAATTATATTTAAATGATGTCTTTTTATAAACAAAAAGATTTCAATATTGCCCGAACCTTAACATCATACGGCTGGCTGCGTGATTAGCGTTGTCTACACTATTTTTTATTCGTGAACAACTCGTGTTCGGCTTGCCAAGCAAATGAGTTGAACACAAACATGCTTTTTTGCGTTTGAAATATAAATGAGTCGAACACAAACAGTAATATCATTTAAATAGCCGAGCTGAGAGCCCAAGCTCGTCCATGCTCAGCTCGTCTGCACCCCTACTTGCCATTAGGGGTGTAAACGAACCGAACACGAACGAACAGAACTCGTGCACGTGTTCGGTTCGTTTGAAATTAATTAGGTTCGTGTTCGAAATTGTTCGTGAATGATCTGATCATGTTTTGTTTGATTTGTTCAACATTTGTTCGAATTGTTTGAGTCGTTCGAATCGTTCGAGCCGTTCGAAATGTTTGAAACGTTCGAAATGTTCGAAATGTTCTAAAATTTTCATTTTTATTTATATTTTTTGAATGGTTAAATGTACAATGACAAGCCTTCTGTGTTATGAAGAATTGACCCACACTCCATGGCATACAAAATTTCAAAATATAGATAAACAAATGAATTTTCTTTAGTTTTGCATAAAAAAATATTGCAAAAAATTTAAAAAAAAATCACTTAAAATAAGAAAACAATTATATTTCAATCACTATCTCTCAAATTGTTTATCTTCAAATGGGGGGAAATTGTAGAAGAGTCAACATAAAGACTGACAGTTAAAAGATATGAAATATTACATTAGTTTTTGGCTATATTAAAAGAAAAATGAAGTAGTATGCATAGAAGAGGTTCCAAATAAATCGATAGAATTGCAGTATGACTTCCATCAAATTTGGCTACGTTGGCTTCCATCAAATTTGGCTATGTATTTACTGCAAGAAAAAGCTATGCTGGATTGAAGAAGATAAGCTCATCGTGGGTTAAAATAAGTGGTAGTCCATCAAATTTGGGTGTTGCGGATGAATGTTTAACGCAGAGGATTTTAGAAGGTTGAATGGCGGCAAAGACCTCTCATTGCAAGTAAATTTATTTCAGGCAATGTAAAAGATTAAAATTAAATAACTATATACAGAAGATGCTATGGTAACGAAGGGGAAAAATGATACTTCAGGGGGGGGGGGGCAAATTGCCCTTCCATTTGCCATGAAAAGAAAAAGAAAAAAATATAAGAACGTTCTATATTCACATGAAAAGAAAAATAAAAAAATATACCCATTTGCCATGCATGATAATGCAAGTGAAGTCATTATGTGTAGATAATTCATATTGTTATCAGGAGCAATCAAAAGCTAGAAAACTGCATGGAGAAGAAATAGAAGATTTTGTTCACAGAAAGTTAGTTAATCGTACTAAAACATATCAAATAATAGAACTAACAATTAATTACTCATCTTTATTTATATACGAGGATGAAAGATCATTCATGTGATGCAAATGAAGTTATACAAAATATCCATCTTTAGCTCCGTATTATGAACAACAACCAACACTTCAAGCTGCAGTAAAATGTAGTTCAAGCTGCAGTAAAATATTCAATCATACAACCGACTAGAAAGTCCAACTCAGTTGAAATCAGGGAGGGGAGAGAGGGAAACAACCCTCTCACCATTTTTGGGAGTTGTTGCAACTCTCTCAAGCCCCTAAATTTGAATGCAGTGGATGAAATGGAGAAGAATTTCATTGCAACCGACCACTGCCCATAAAGAAAGCCCAATAATATAATATATTTCAGTTCATAGCCAACACTTCAAGCTGCAGTAAAATATTCAATCATACAACCAGCTAGAAAGTCCAACTCAACCAAAACCAGGGAGAGGAGAGAGGGAAACAACCCTCTCACCATTTTTGAGAGTTGTTGCACCTCACTCAAGCCCCCAAATTTGAATGCAGTGGATGAAATGGAGAAGAATTTCATTGTAACCAATCACTGCCCATAAACAAAAGCCCAATAAAATAATATATATATGTTCACAACCAACACTTCAGTGATACAGTATTATAAAGAAAAGGAAATAAGGTATATAAATCAGCAAATACTCTAGAGAGGAATTATGCTCTGATTATGAAGGAAAAATTGGATCTCCTTGCCTCAATCTCCCTGTAAGACACATTTACATGGAATCTAAAAGGCCAAGGCTCTTGTCAGCAACAGACGAATTGAAGCAGCTATTTTTCACTAAGGAAAAATTATACTCATCTAAAAAATCGGTTTTGTTTCATTATAACATTTCTTTTCACCTTTTACCCATAGGGCAAATTTGAGATTTTAAAAAATAAAATTTAAATTTACTAACAATTACATCATAGTAATTAGACACTAAATAATACAAAATCAAGGAAATTAAACTAAGATGACAAGTGAATAAGAAATGATACAACAACTGCCTTACAACAATGAATAAGAAATGAGAAAGAAATGAAAAGAAACTGTATTTGAAATATTAATGAATGAGAAATGAATAAGAAATGAATCAAGTTTAGAAGGCTATGTCGAAGCTCATTTGATGGATGATAACAACAAATGTTTGCTACATTAGGAAAGTGAAAGTGTATATTCCTTGTTCATGCACACAACTGTATTATTCAACTAGCTTCCAACGAAGCATTTGATCTTAACCAAACTATGCCTTTATAACACAAGATACCTACGTTTTATGCAAAAAAAAATAACAATACAAAAATTAACTCATAAAATCCCTATATGGCGTCATACAGAAATTTCAGAAACTTGAAACCTTAGGTTTCACACAAAAAATTTAAATAAACCTAAAAAAGATTCTTAAAATTTAAGCTAAGAGGCATACCTGAAAATAATATGAAATATTACAGAAAATATGTTCAAGGAAGACGACTCGGTAGCCTTACAAGCAATCAAACAAGAATATCGAGCAACCAAGCACCGAAGCAAGAATACCGAGAGTGGTCGATCCAACGTCGATTCGTCGAGGACAAATACACTTTATCGAAGACAGATAGAAGTAGAGATTAAAGAACGAACACAACCAATCAACCTTAAGCTCCCACCGAGAGTCGCAATTTTGAGACAAGAAAAAGAAGGGTTCTCGCAATCATCGAGAGAAAGCTTTTCACGATTTTGAGAGAATGAGCAGCCAAAACTAAGAGGAGAAAGAGCGAATGAGCAGCCAAAGGCCTGAAACTAAGAGGAGAAAGAGCGATGTGCTTTCGAGACGAGAAAGAGCGGCGTGCTTTCGAGAGGGGAAAAGTCGAACACAAGCTAGGGCTTCCGCCTTAGGGTAAGAAAAGGCTTTTTTTCATTTGTTTTGTATATTAATATATAAAAATAATAATATACTTTATTATATTAATTATATATCATATATTATATAAATATATAATATCTATATTACTAAGTAATATATAAATTTTTTATTATTGAATAATTTATTGTACATTACAANAAGGGTCCCACTGGACCATGGAGAGTCCACACACCTGACAGACAGTAATCTGCTCCGATACCACTTGTCACCTCTCAAAAGAGCCATTATGGGTGGTGGACAACCCAGGACTACACTTAACTGATGTGGAACTATTTGTCCGTGACACCGAGCTAGCTAATGCTCAGCTCGTCTACACCCCTACTTGCCATGTTACTACCACAAAGCCCTGGCCTCTCCCTTTAAAAACCCACCTAGCCTTCTCGCTTTCCTCCTATCCATCTAGTCCCCCAAAGCCTCCAAACTCTTCCTCCCATCGCCTTCTTCCCGCAAAATCTTCCCTCTAAAATCCTCAAAACCCTCTTCATGATACAGAACAAAAAGCTCAAAATCCCAAATAAATGCATCACTTCACTTCTTAATTCTAATCTGATCTGATTCTCTTTTCTCTGCCGTGCTCTGCTCTTGACACCCACAATGGAGAAATTCGCACATTCACGCCGCCGGAACANTGTTCATGTTTGGTTCGTTTAACAAACCGAACGAAAAAATTTATTCGTGTTCATCTTGTTTATTTATCGAACAAAACACGAGCACTGACGAATCAAACACAAACTGTTCACCAACAATGAGTTTTTTTGTCACCCCTACTTTTACTACCACAAAGCCCTGGCTTCTCGCTTTAAAAACCCACCTAGCCTTCTCGCTTTCCTCCTATCCAACTAGGCCCCCAAAGCCTCGCACTCCTCCTCCCATCGCCTTCTTCCCGCAAAATCTTCCCTCCAAAATCCTCAAAACTCTCTTCATGATACAGAACAAAAAGCTCAAAATCCCAAATAAATGCATCACTTCATTCTTATTTCTAATCTGATCTGATTCTCTCTTTTCTCTGCCGTGCTCTGCTCTTGACACCCACAATGGAGAAATTCGCACATTCACGCCGCCGGAACAACCCCTCCTTCTCCTCTTCCCTCCTCGACTCCATCTACCGCTCAATTGATCAGTCCGATCGCCTCTCTCCTGGCTTCCCCCTTTCCTCCACCTCAAAAACGGAGACTACCTCAATTGACAAAAAATGGATCCCAAAACCACCACCTCCGACGAACCACCCCCGTCACTTTTTTACCTCAAGCTCCTCCGACTGCTCCAGCTTCGGTGGCTTCTCCTCCTCCGACGCCGACTTTACCGCTCCCCCTCGCCTTCGCCCTGTTCCCGCTCGATGCGATCGTTACTGCTCAGATTCACCGCCAGAAAGAAAAAGGACCGGCTCGATCCGTAGCAGGATTTGCAATCTGCAAACCCCGGCTTCACCGGGAGCCCGCCTTGCCGCTTTTCTTAACTCAATATTCGCCAGCGGTAGTGGAAAACCTAAGAAGCAGAAGTTCGCGGGAGGACAAGAAGAATCGGCGAGATCGTACATCAACAGAATGCTGCCGTCCTCGAGGGACGGAAGGCAGAGATCGGTTCGGTTCTCATCTGCTAGCATCGCCCCCGATAGGGACAGTCGCGAAAAGCGACATTTCGGCGAGTTTCCGATGTTGGTGAGAGATAGGCAGATGGTGCTGGAGGAGTTTCTGAGAGGATTCGACATGGAAGAAGAGGAGGAGACTGATTGCGATAGCGTTTCAAGCTCGGAGCTGTTCGAGCTTGAGAGCCTCGCCACCATGGGACAGTTCAGGGACGAGCTTCCAGTGTACGGAACCACCAATTTCAGCGCTAATCGCGCCGTCGCGCATGGATTTATGGCGCGAAATTAGGGCTTCTTTCGGCAAGCACCTTTAAACGCGACCTTTGCGGAATCGGAGCTAAAAATTTGCGATTCAAAACTGTGAAATAATGCTGTTTCTGCCAACAAATGTCAACAAACGCTCCAGGGTGTTTGTTCGGGATAGTCACCGTCGTCTGTCGCTGATGTACATGATATTATGTGATTGTCATTTACATACATAATACCCAATTCTTATGATCTTATATATCTCATACCTAAATTTTACTTTTTATAGTTAAAATATATTTTTATGGATTAATAGGTGAATCTTTATAATTTAACTTTTCATACATAAATAAATATGCTTAAGTAAAAAATTAAAAATCAATATTCGGATGTGATGCATGTAAATGCATAAGAATTAAGCGCGATATATGTTAATATCTCACTTAAATATTATGAAGAATAAGAGACTTTGTAATTTGTGTTGGGTCCATTTGGGGCAGTTTATTTAATGCGGTAGCATTTTGAAAATGCGTCCGAAATGTTTGGGGAAACTTCATTTTGAGAGTTTATGCATTTTCAAAACACTGAAAACTGCATTTTCACACCGCACCTATCAATGTGCGAAGACAATTTTCTGGCATCGGTCTGGCTTTTCTAAGAAAAAAAAAAATTTGTAATAACAACCGCACCTAGCTTATCAACATAATATTTTAATCAGCTTATCAGCAAATTATTCAATAAGCTGCAGCTGCCCCAAATAGACCCTCAGTGTGTGAATCATTGTTCGTGTGGTCACTATTCTAAAATTAAAAAGTGGCATCCACTGCTTCAAATGAATTAAGTCAGAACTATGATCAGAATTTTAATGTTTTATTTACAATTTTAAATTATAATTGAATTAAAATCTAGCCAAATTAATTAAATATTTGATAATAATACATAGATATGTATATGAAAAATAATTATTGATACGTCACCAATAAATTTTTATCATCCGACATGAATCTTGACACAACATAAATTTCGAGGTAATCTTTTGAGCAAGAAACATTCAAATTTCAATTGAGAGTTATCCAGAGCTCCAATTTCAAGAAACTTATAGTCAAACTGACCGACTCAATGAGACGGACCCAATGATATCAAAATTAATCAGACTCGAGTCAAATCAAGAACATATCAATTCATTAAAGCTCTCTTGAATTTTTTCCAGACATATTTAGAAGATCAAATGAATGTTGAATCAAGCAAGCCTATAGCCGAATGGAGCGTCTCGACAAGATAAATCAGACTCAAATGTTCATCAAATACTGTCTGATTGAAACACGTTCTACAGAACATTCAATCAATGTGATTTTTATTCCTGCATTTGCTCATAGAATATTATAAATAGAGCCTCACTCCTCTCATGAGAAGGAGAAAGTTTGAAGACTGAATAAGAACTTGAAGCTTTGAGAAGAGTTGAAGTCCAACACCATAACTGTCATCGTTGATCCCCATCTACCGTCGTCGACCACTGCCGACCGTCGTCGACCACCACCTGTCGGCCTCCACCGATTAACATCAGTTGTCGCCCACTTCATATAATAAGTTCAACCACACGTAAACGTTGTAATTCAAAAGACTTAGTAATCTTTCCTGCCTATGAGACAAGGGATTTTTATAATCATCAACTTATAGTGAATTTTTACAACTGGGGACAGACCTCGTGGTTTAATCTTTCCTGCCTATGAGACAAGGGATTTTTATAATCATCAACTTATAGTGAATTTTTACAACTGGGGACNGCCGATGGGGACAGTCGCGAAAAGCGACATTTCGGCGAGGTTCCGATGTTGGTGAGAGATAGGCAGATGGTGCTGGAGGAGTTTCTGAGAGGATTCGACATGGAAGAAGAGGAGGAGACTGATTGCGATAGCGTTTCAAGCTCAGAGCTGTTCGAGCTTGAGAGTCTCGCCACCATGGGACAGTTCACGGACGAGCTTCCAGTGTACGGAACCACCAATTTCAGTGCTAATCGCGCCGTCGCGCATGGATTTATGGCGCAAAATTAGGGCTCCTTTCGGCAAGCTCCTTTAAACGCGACCTTTATGGAATCGGAGCTAAAAATTTGCGATTCATAACTGTGAAATAATGCTGTTTCTGCCAACAAATTTCAACAAACGCTCCAGGGTGTTTGCTCGGGATAGTCACAGTCGTCTGTCGCTGATGTACATGATATTGTGTGGTTGTCATTTACATACATAATATCCAATTCTTATGATCTAACATATCTCACACCTAAATTTTAATTTTTATAGTTAAAATATATTTTTATGGATGAATAGGTGAATCTTTATAATTTACCTTTTCATACATAAATAAATATGCTTAAAAAGTAAAAAATTAAAAATTATTATTCGGATGTGAGACATGTAAATCCATAAGAATTAAGCGTGATATATGTTAATATCTAACTTAAAAATTATGAAGAATAAGAAACTTTGTAATTTGTGCTGGGTCTGTTTGGGAGAGCTTATTTAATGCGGTAGCATTTTGAAAATACAACCGACATGTTTCGGTAAACTTCATTTTGAGAGTTTATATGTTTTCAAAACACTGAAAACAACGTTTTCACGCCGCACTTATTAATGTGCGAAGACAACTTTCTGACAACGGTATGACTTTTCTAAGAAAAAAAAAATTTGCAATAACAACCGCACTTAGCTTATCAGCATAATATTTTTAATCAGTTTATCAACAGATTATTCAATAAGCTGCAGTTGCCCCAAACAGACCCTCAGTGTGTGAATCATTGTTCGTGTGGTCGCTATTCTAAAATTAAAAGGTGGCATATACTGCTTCAAATGAATTAAGTCAGAATTGAGTATTGTGAATATGATCAGAATTTTAATGTTTTATTTACAATATTAAATTATAATTGAATTAAAAGCTAGCCGAATTAATTAAATATTTGATAATAATACATAGATATGTATATGAAAAATAATTATTGATACATTACCAATAAATTTTTATCATCCGACATGAATCTTGACACAACATAAATTTCGATGTAGTCTTTTGAGAAAGAAACATTCAAATTTCAATTGAGAGTCATCCAGAGCTTCAATTTCAGGAAACTTGTAGTCAAACTGACTGGCTCAATGAGACGGACCCAATGATATCAAAATTAATCAGACTCGAGTCAAATCAAGAACAAATCAATTCATTAAAACTCTCTTGAATTTTTTCCAGACATATTTAAAAGGTCAAACGAATGCTGAATCGAGCAAGTCTATAGTCGAATGGATGTCTCAACAAGACAAATTGAGCAAGCCCATGATTACTCAATTCTGATATTGTTAAGACACTCAAATGTTCAGCAAATACTGTCTGATCGAAACACGTTCTACTGAACATTCAATCAATGTGATTTTTATTCCTCCATTTGCTTATAGAATATTATAAATAAAGCCCCACTCCTCTCATGAGAAGAAGAAAGTTTGAAGACTAAAGAAGAACTTGAAGCTTTGAGAAGAAGTTGAAGTCCAACACCATAACTGTTATCGTTGACCACTGCCGACCGTCGTCGACTACCACTTGTCGGCCTCCACCGATTGACATCAGTTGTCCCCTACTTCATATAATAAGTCCAATCACACACAAATGTTGTAATTCAGAAGACTTAGTAATCTTTCCTGCCTATGAGACAAGGGGTTTCTATAATCATCAACTTATATTGAATTTTTACAATTGGGACAGGCCTCGTGGTTTAATCTTTCCTGCCTATGAGACAAGGAGTTTCTATAATCATCAACTTATAGTGAATTTTTACAACTAGAACATGTCTCGTGGTTTTTCCCTTTACGAGTTTTCCACTTAAAACTTTTTTTTTTCACTACTGGTTGTTTTCTTTTATCCGAGTGTGTGCTAAATTCTAGTGCAACGTTAAGATGAAAATTGATTATTCTACCAGAGTGAATATTCTAATACGCTTCAATTTGGCGTTGTATGTGGGAACTAGAGCATTTCCATCATTAAAATACTTGTAAGAATTTTTGGATGGCCACTAGACTCAACACTCGCAACAACAGAGCTTCTTGCTTCAACGCCCATCATTTCATAAGACAGTCACAAAGTCAAGGTCATCAAGCCTCCACATCCTCAAACTCTATGAGGCATTACCCTGCTGAAGAAGGTGCTTTGGGTCATTCCTTAGAAGATTGAGTACGCGGGATAAAGGAGTTTCAACATGAGATCCTTCATCTTCTACGAGGTGAAAGACATACAAAACCAAATGGAATTTACTTACCACCAGTTCAACATTCATCAGTAAATACCCCAATCACTAGGTTCTCTCTTAATGATGAAATCATTCCTCAGTTGAGACAAGACACCAATCTTCTTGACATTACAAATTTTACTCATTTGTCTCATGCAACTCACTTTACATTGCCCTGCCTTACTGTCCTATTTGTTAATATCATTCGAGATGAGCTACGACACTGGTTCATACATAATGTATTATTGTTTGTTGTTAAGTTAATTTTTGAATAACTTTTTCATCTTTTATTGGCATTTTCAATATCTACAAGTAACTTTTACCCCTTACGGTTGGAGTGTCTATAGCATCTATTATTGTCGGTTGTTTAACAACATCTGTTATTGTCGGTTGTTCTATAACATCTTATGTAGGAAGTTGTTCCACAACATCTTTTTTTACTTCTCTTCTCTTCAACTCAAATGTAGTATAAGGGAAACTCAATTTTATCTTCCTTTTATTTTTGTTGGCCTAAACCCTTCATATTAAACTGCCAAATGAAGATTCAAGTGCTTCTTTCTTTGTTGATTTCCCGTATAATTTAATTGTTCTATTTCTAATTTATTAACCTCAGTCTTAAGATATGTTATTGTGTTTTGTAAATCAGCAACTCGACTATTTATTGAATTTTAAAAAAAAAAAATTCATGATTTCTAAGTAATTGAATTATTTCTTCAAAACCTTTATAGACTTCTGTAAACATTGGCTACTAAGTGTTGTCACTTGAAACGAATGGATCAACATCATATGAAACTAGTGAATGTGGTGTGAATTGAGTTTCATGGTGTGGAATTAGTTTTACTGGACTCAGTTGACCTTTAATTGGAGGGGCAAACAAATGGTGCTCATCGTCTTTCAAATCCAAAAAATGATCATAAACCTACAATGAAATCCATAATTACAATCACATGTGAACTGAATTTTTTTTAAAAAAAAAATTTAATGAGATAAATTTCTTACCTGTACAGGGTTGAGCCTCTTAAAGGTTTGATGTATCTAGGATTAGTTCCTACTCACATTTGTTGGCCACTTCAACATGTGAGGCTTAACCTCATGTGCGACAAGAGTGACCAAAGATGTTTGCTCATAAAATCAGAGCTGTATAAAAAAATTAATCATAATCTGCTTTGACAAAAAAAAAGTAGAAATTTTAAAAGGCATAAACAACACATTTAACGTGAGAAGAAAAATAAATATGTTGATACATGTCAATGGCTGATTCCACATTAATTTTAAGACAACGACATTTAATTGACCAATGAAAAAATCACACACAGCAGCATTTCAGTTAAAGGAGGAAAAACAATGTACATTCTCACCAAAATTATAAGGCCTTTTGGGCACACTAAAGTTGCACGAAGAAAAAAATAAATTTGTAAAGAAAAAAATTAAAAATAGTTCATCAAAGGGCATAGAGTACTCCTAGATGAAACCTTAACTAGGTCATTTATTACTTGCCTCACATCTACACCACAAGAGGGAGCTCTATTCCAATAAATTGGTTTTCCTCTATTGGGTATGCTTATTGGTAGAGTAATTTGGTCATGGTCTAATCTTAATTCTTTCCTGCTCATCTTGATTATCATCTGTTCAAAATCCCAACAAGTCAAGATGTAGTGCTTGTACATTGTATTGGGGATAAGAAGGCGAAATGAAAAATTAAAGCCCATTCATTACTTTCAGTTTGTTCATAATCTCTTAAGATAATGTATGTTTGATTCTATCAAGAGCACCTCTTATTGCAGATGATCAACATTTACAGTTGAACATCATTGGGTTCAATAAGTTACAAAAGAAGACAATACAAAAAAGACATTTTATGAGCTCCAATTTTGTCAATAATAAAAACACTCCAGTACCTCAAAACCATGAATGCAACAAAAAAATATCAAAATAACACAAAAATAATAGAATACCAACAGAATTACACCACAATTCCATCTTCAATAACACCTAAATAACACTATAATAAAATCAGAATAACACCACAATCTCATTTTAATAACACCACAATCCCACCTCAATAAAATCAAAAAATTACAGCTCTAATAACACAATAATAACATTAGAATAACACTACAATATCATTTCAATAACACCAAAATTCAAACACAATAAAATTGAAAAATTATAGCTCCAATAATATCTGAATAATACTAAAATAACACCAGAATAACTCCACGAACTCATCTCAATAACACCACAATCCCAAATCAATAAAACTGAAATATTACAGCTCCAATAACACCTAAATAACACTACAATAACAACACAATCCCAACTCAATAATACCACATTCAAACATCAATAAAATTGAAACATTACAGCTCCAATAACACATAAATAACACAATAATAATACCACAATACCACCTCAATAACCGCGCAATCCCAACGCAATAAAATCAAAATATTATAGTTCCATTAACACCTAAATAACACCATAAAAAGAACACAATTTCACCTCAAAAGCACCACAATCCTATCTCAATAAAATTGAAAAATTACAAGTCTAATAACACCATAATAAAACCTCATTTCCACAAAAGTAATACCACAATCCCACCTTAATAAAATAAAAAAATTACAGTTCCAATAACACTTAAATAACATCATAATAACAACACAAAAATACCAAAATAACAACAAAGGGATACCGATCAAATCTCACTGTGAAAAAAGTTCGAACAACAGGACAATCAAGAGTCATGATCAGAAAAAGAATACATGTCACTCAACACATCACATGTCAACATCTTAATGATTGTCAAGGATGAAACGACTTTCAAGTGGACAAGGCAGTTAAGAGATCCAAGTGGTGGAGACCAATCTCAATATTATGATTTCCAACATGCAGAAGAGCATTTGACAAATAGATATTTTCAATTAAAGGAAGAAATTAAACGTTTAATACGCTAAGACCACCTGGGTCGCTACTTACAAGAACAAGGTGAGGGAAACCGAAAGACAATTGTCAGAGTTATTAAATGAGTAATACAACTCCAAAATATCTTTTTTAGTAAGAGACCAGCTTATAAATTGTTAATTTTATTTTAATAAGATTTTCATGTTGCATTAAACTATAATTTCAGTGAAATATTTTTTTATTTTCTCATGAAAGATTTTTGTGTAAAAAGTCCCCTTGAGGCAAACCAAAAGACAAAATCCTCATCCATGCCCATGGAAGTCGAGCCTAGGATACAAGACTCAATGAGAAGCTAACATTCCCCTAGAAGTTGAGCCCATGAGACAAGACTCGACAGGAAGATACGGTACTCCTAAAAGTCAAGCCCAAGAGGCAAGACTCAATAAAAAGTTATCCATCTTTTAGATGTGGTCATGTAATGTCTTTGGGGTGCGTCGCTGTATCATCTTCAAATTGGTGTCATTTCACCTTCTTAGAGTGCACCGTCTTTGAAGTGTATCATTGCATTGTCTTCAAGTTGCCATTGATACACCATCTTCAGGGTGTGTTCGTGCACCTTCTTTGAGGTGTGCTGCTGCCTAGTTTTCAGGACGACGCGCTGCTTAACCTGATGCTTCATTGTTTGATAACGTATGATGTGATTCCATAACACACGTTATGACTCCGCAAGGGATGTTGCATCAAGGAGCTGGTGGAGCCTGATAGCTAATGGTGGTTGACGATGATCGTGAGTAGTGATCAATGATGATCGGAGGCCACAGGAGCATGCATCGTTCATTGGACCTTTAGTGCTGAAGATGGGAGTTTAACTCCTCCCCCAAGATCCAGTCTTTCTTTTGGTCAAGGTATTGCTCCCTTTTTATAATGGGGGTATGACTCTATTGATAGAGTACATACTGCAAAAAAGAAAGAAATCTAGACCACTCCAATCAGACGACCCAAAGATATTTCATAATAGAATGATCTTGGGCTTGTTCGATTCATATTTTCGAACGCTCTATTCGACCATAAACTTGCCAAATTTGGAATCCATCCGACTTTCCAATTAAGTACTAAAAGCTTCTAAAAGTGGTTTAATGGGTCGATCTAGGCTTTATTTGATACGAATTAAACTAAATTTAGTATCATTGTGTTCATCTTGTAGAGCCGATCAGTTTTGACTATAAGCATGCTGACACTAGAATTCTGAATGACTTCTAAATAGAATTTTAATATTTTTGAAAAAAAAATTACATCGAGAGCCATGCAGGCCCGAGACCCTTGCCACATTATGAAAATTTGATGATGGTCTATCACCCCGGAAATAATATTGAAAACATATGACAATTTAGCTTAATGCAAGTTTATATTAAAAAAAATTAAATCCAACAATCTTCACGAAGAGAGTTAGATTTTAATAAATTTTTCTTGTCTAAATCAGTGCTGATTAAATGCACTTTTATTTATTTAAATATATTTCAATAAACATGATAAAACTCATTTTGTAAAATAAACAGCTAAAGGTGGTGTAAATTAACCTCATAAAAATTATGTGAAGGTGCAATTATCATGAAATTTTACTGTTTAAACAAATAATAGCTTATTATATTTGAATTATTGGGTTGATATAGTTCACAAAATTATGACAAAGTGGCTCATAAACCTTTTCATAGTTTAAATGTTATGCAATACTTTAGAAAAAAGAAAAGGAGTTAGTGATATATTCTTACTATAATCAAAATATCTATAGAAAGTAAATTTAATCAAGCCAACAAAATGCTTAATCAAGCTTTGAACATAAAAAATTTTTCCCTTATTTGTTAACAAATACCTATGGATATATAAGATGACACTTCAAAACATTCATTTTTCAACGAATAATGTTTTGTTTCGGCTTTCTGATTAGACGAATCAACAAAGAAATACGACGATCGACAGTAGTCAAATTGTCGATGATGAGTAACAGAGTTGGCCTTGATGATAAACATTTATTGTGTTGTCTTCTAAAAAATATTGGGGTCAGTGTCAATGGTGGGCATTGACCTTATTGATGTCAGTTTAATGTCGATAACAAATATTAATCGAGTTGGTCTTAACAATAGGTGTCTATGTTGCTATTAATGATGGGTGTTATAGTTTACACATAACAACATACAAAAAATAATATATATATATATATATATACAGAGAGAGAGAGAGAGAGAGAGAGAGAGCATAGTCCAAATGTACATTAATGCTATGGTCGCCAGCCGTGGCAACCAACGACAATCTCTTATTCAGACGATGAATGTGACAAAGACCAAACATAACTAAATGTCATTTTAGATATCTCTCCCATCTCAAGTTAAGAAATTATACAATCTATATTACCCTTTTGGTAGGGTACGTGGTCGGCCAATGCTTCATGCATGCAACTCTTTCAATCTCATGAATGCTTTTAAACGTACCTTTCAATTAATTCAATTCAATTAATGGCACTTTACATAAAAGCCACCCAACTTATGTATTTTACATCGCTAAAATCTAAATTTTACTTTTTTACATTTACATCACTAAAATATTTCATATCACATAAAAAATATCATTAGTTTAACTTTTAAGAAGTGTGATAAGTTATTTTTATGCATGGATGAGTTGGCATACATGTAAAAATTGAAGTTTAGGTGTTAGATATGTAAAAATATAAGAATTGAGAGGGTATGCTTGTAAATCTTCCTTCAATGCTTTTTATGGAAGAAATTATTGTGTGTAAATTATGAAAGTTATATATTAAGCAAATAGTTGCATATTCTTTATATATAATTCTTGTTCTCTCGGTTTTCTGGTATTTATTGCTTTTTTTCTTAAGATGACACTTAAGTTTTTAAATATATTAATATTAATTAAGATTCAATAAACATTATATTTAGAAATAAAAAAGATTTACCAAATTAATATATATATATATATATATATATATATATATATATATATATATATATATATATATATATATATATATATATATATATATATATATATATATATA
>JXCR01139232.1:186884-204183 GCA_002079205.1 Phalaenopsis hybrid cultivar
ATATATATATATATATATATATATATATATATATATATATATATCGATACAAGCACAACCAATATATAATTTTTTTAAATGTTTCTAGCAAATTTGGTCATTATATGTTTTTTTTGGCAAACCATTTAATATGTTTTTATTCTACATTTATTCGAATAAGCTTGTTCTTTGAGCTTGTTTGGGGCAGCTTATAAGTGCGGGCTACCGTTTGGTTCGTTTTTTACCTACTTATTTAAAATTGTGTTTGAATTTTATTATTTCTCAAACGGACAATCTGTCCCAAACACACGACCTGCCCCAAACACATGAATTCTCTTATCCTTGAATATTAAAGGAAATGTCAGGTTACATTATTAGGGGTGAGTGATTGTGCATTGCTTAGAATAGACTGTACGATAAATATGTCGGCCAAAAGATAGGCAAATGTCACGTCTCAAACATTTCATAAAATAATTTATATGCAAACACGCCCATTTATTTACGAGGCAAATAAACACAACTATAGAAATTATTATTATTATTTAATGATGAATGGTATGTCTTAAAATGTGTACTCTAATGCGTAGAATTAATATAAGAAAACTGAAAAATATATTCGAATGACGTGAATTATTTTTTTAATAAAACGAATCATGACATTATTAAATATAATAAATATTTGATTTGGTGCATTTATTGTAGGATAAACTTAACGTTACATATTAATATTAATAAGAAATTAATCATGATGTTCTAACTTAATATTTTTCGGAATATATATGCAACAATCTGACTATATATGTGAGTTTGTCGGAAGATTCATGGCCGTAGAGTTATTATTTAACTTTTTAGTGTTCCCGAAAACCAACACAGGTAATTTATATGGTAGAAAACGGTTGAAAATGAAAAAAAATTTGTGAAATAATTCAATATGTGATGGTGAGTACATAGGCTCACACTTCTTTTGTTAGGGAAGATGGGAAAAAAGACGGGCAACGAAGATCATAGTTGATTGCTATGGAGATAGAAATTTGTGAATGTTGTTTTCGGTGGTTATGGCACCAGTTTGTCGTCGAGACCATAATTAAAAGTCATGGTATTTGTTGGTCATGTGGGTCGTATGGAGTTGCTTCAAAAGTGTAGATTGGCCGCATAGGTCATAATAGAGAGCCATATGAGCTGTGACAAAGTTCGTAGGCAGTAAAAACTAAAGTCAGGAGTTGCATGAATTGTGATAACAACTGTATGTCGTAGAGGCCAGAGATGGGAGTTGCATAAGCTATGGTGACATATGTAGACTGTAAAGGCTAGAGTTGGGAGGTGCATGAAGTAGAATAACATATGTAGGTCGTAGAGGTCGGGGTTGGTGCTACACGAGCTGTGATAACGTTTGTAGGCCGCAGAGGCCAAAGTTGGGTTGCACAAGATGTAAATCGTATATGTCATAATTGGTTACATAAACTATAGCAGAGAGCTGTAATAACTTTTGTAGGTCGTAGAGGTCGGAGTTAGACATTGCTTGTAGGGGTGTGCATTATTTAATTTAAACCAAAACACTGAACAAAACCGACAATTTGTTTGATCGATTAACTTTAAAAAAATTCCGCTATGGTTTTAAAAATGTTAAAGTCTGGTTTTCTATTTACGGTTCTTTTTTACTTCTTATTAAAACAAAAGAATCGAAAACTGAATTTGCTAAATAAATCTTCATTGAAATATGTTGGATTTGAATTTGTCCTGCGAACTCAAGAAATAGAGTGTAAGATAGGAGAGAGATAAAGATAGAAAAAGTGTGCATTATAATGAATTGCGTCTCGATTACTGCTTAGCCTTAACTGAAGAAATGACTCTCCTATTTATAAGTGATGAGGGTACCATGTGTATTATTACTTGGTTTTATTTGCTTTAACAACAACGTTTCATGGTCTCTTGGGTATTTACATAAACAAGCCTATCGCTCAGCTATCTTATCACTCAGTTCGCTAAGATTTGTGGTCCTTGGGTCGACAAGGTTCATTCGATTGAATATGCTAAGTTGGGGGTTGCCGGTCGCCTCTGGTTGACCTCTAGTTGTTCGGACTTCACTCAGTTGGCTTGAGTCAACCGATCGACTGCTATCGTACTAATTACTTTTCTATACAAAATCTTTTTCTTGATGACTTTTTATAGATAAAGCACTAAGAAATTAATATACTTTTAAACTTATGAATTAAAATCTTATTTTAAGGAAATGTTGTTAATTATCAGAACTTTAGTCATTTTAAAGTCCTCAAACTTCCGACTAAAATACATTATTTTGGTCAGAATTAATTTTTTTTTCACATATTTAGTAGAGCTATTAATATTTTTTTTTTGTACATGTTTAATAGAGTTATACATTATTTTTCTCTATATTAAAGTTTAATGATTTTTTTTGCAAAATTTAGATACATATTATTATTTATCTGTACATAAAAAATGCGTAAGCATGAATCTCAAGAAAGCGCTATTTCTCGATGATTACAAGAAAGCGCTATTTCTCTCTACCTCTTTCTCTCTCCTCTCCTCCTCTCCTTCTCTCTCTCTACCCGAGAGTTTCAAATTGAAGCACACCAGAAGAAGAACATGGAAAGCTACCAATGTCGAAGAGGGATAGCAAAGGAGCTAGCATGTCTATTTATTAATTTCATCATGTCATTAGGCCCATTAAGAAATTAATAAAATAATTAATGGAGTCCATTAATTATTTTATTTTTTCTTCTACAGAAAATCATAGAATGAATTAAGAACATTTAATTTAGCAATTAATTTTGAGTATTAAATCAAATTTGCTGCCAAACATGAGAAAATCTCAATTTGAGCAGTGAAATGTTTCCATAATCTCAACAAATCTCCCACTTGGAGACTGGTACACAGGTTGTATCATCCACTAGTTGTATCACCCTTTTCTTCAAATATAATATCCTCCACCTCTGCAACTCAAAGCCCTAGTCTTCATGTCAGAAGACCAGGTGAAGTCGAGCACAGCTTTAGTTTCTCAAGAGTAACACCCTTAGTCGACATATCATCGTCAACAATGCTTTGTACCTCTAAGCTCTTTTCTGGTTTACTCATGTTTCTGCTTACAACTCCCACAACATGGACAATATCATGCTTCTGATAAAAGCTCTTTTCAACAAGTCTAGTCTTATATCTCTTACTATCATCAAACGTAGTCTTCACCAGTTACACATACTTGTTGTGCAATATTTTCTTCCCTGGTGAAAGTTCTGTCAGCTCCCAATTGTAATTTCCTGATAGGGAATCCATCTTTTCCGGTCGCTTTCCCAGTAACAGAGGATCAAGTTTCTTCTCATAGAGATAGTCCTCTATCTGCATCCTTAAGTAACTAAAATCTGTGTCATTAAACTTCTCGATCCCCAATGTCATCACATCATCTCCGCCCATTGCCTTGCCTTAGATTTGAACCTAAGTTTTGATACCGATTGTTGTGAAAAACTACGACAATAAAGAGAAAAAACTGGATCGAGACAAAAAAACACAAAATAGAAAACAACATAACACATAAAATTACGTGGTTTGATAAATTGTTTAGGTTAATGGAGCTGCAGAGGATTTTATTAGCTTGAGGAGTTACACATTTTTTTAGCTTGAGGAGTTACACCAATCGATCACCTCGATGATTCCAAGAAAGCATTTTTTCTCTCTACCACCTTCTCTCTCCTCTCCTCTCCTTCTCTCCCTCTCTCTACCCGAGAGCTTCAAACCAAAGCACACCAGAAGAAGAACCTGGAAAGCTACCAATGCCAAAGAGGGATAACAAGGGGAGCTAGCATGTCAATTTATTAATTTCATTATGTCATCAGACTCATTAAAGAATTAATCAAATAATTAATGAAGCTCATTAATTATTTTGTTTGCACTCTGCAACAAATCATAAAAGGAATTAAGAACAATTAATTTACCAATTAATTTTGAGTATCAAATCAGGCAAACATGAGAAAATGCTAATTTGAGCAATGAACCAGTTTCCATATTCGCAACAAGAAAATTACAGTCAGAGGGGGCCCTCAGAAGGAAGACTAAAAGTCAAATCACCGGAAGATCAAAAGACTTAGTTGACCAATTACAAATCCCTTGAATCAGGATCCGAAGTCGACTGGATGCAGACCATCCGAGCCAATGATCAAGATTCATGAAGCAGAGAGAACACATCGGCCCAACCATCACCCCAACATTGTCAACCATCTTATAAGAACCTCCAAGGCTCTTCGTTAAGAGGTTGAGGTCTTACAACGATATACTATACGAACACCTCGAATGACTTTTTGTCAAGGGTGAACTACATGTTAGATTGTAGTGATTCACACTCTGCCTGATATCCTAATCTCATTTTGATGACAAAAACTCATCATTTAGGGGTCGATAATCAACAAAAGAACTTGAGAAGTTGACCGAGCCAGGGTCAGAAGACAAAAAACCATCAGAAGCCAACCAGAAGCATCAAGTTAGCATAGTTGGACAAATGAGCCTTGTCAAACTAAGTCATTTTGATCCTAGCCAATCGAGTAATAGGGCAGCCGAACAAAATGCTTATTTATATAAATACCTAAAATACGTCGTTAAGGCCTAATTAAAAAAGGGGCAAGCATGTAATTGTGCATGTTGTTTCACCTTCTTCTATAAATAAGGAGATCATTTTATTAATAAATGATAATCAGGAATCTTTTCTATTGTTCATGTCCTCTCTCTCTCTCTCTCTCTCTCTCTCTCTCTCTCTCTCTCTCTCTTTCTCTCTCTTGCGACTCATGGAAAAATTTGAATTCAACATTATCAAAATAGATNCAACTCATGGAAAAATTTGAATGCAACATTATCAAAATAGATTTTATTGATATTAGCAATTATCATATTTGATAAATAGCTTATAAATTCTTATGGCAGTAATTAGTCATTTTCCCAAACAATAATTTGTATATTTATTCTTATTTAGTTGCACAAATTTTAAACGTCTTACTCTTATCTTCTGGAGTCCTCATAATCATAATAAGAAGGAACATAAAAAATATTATGTAACAACCACTCAAAATGGGGTCTTTTATATGACAACCATCCAAAACTTTAAATATAATATTTTGGCCATCTAAACTTAAAATTTATATTTCAAGCCCCCAAAACTTTATTTTCTTTTGAAAGAGAAGTGGTCAATAGTTATATTTAAAGTTTAGGGTGGGTTTTTCGTGGTTAAGGTGTAAAATTTTAAATTTTGGTGGTCAATATTTAAAATTTTGGATGATTAATATATAAATATCCCATACAGACAAAACATAAAGTTTTTTCAAAAGGAGAATTTTGTTGACACAACTTATAAGTATTAATTTGAGCTACAAATTTATATGATTTAAAATTATGATTAATCTTAAAATTTTACCTAGAAAATTTTCTGAAATTATGTCAAAAAACAACACAATTAGACATAATTTTAATTAGTTTATGGTCAATAGTCATACTTGAAGCATGTAAGAAGAATCACGATGGTAGAGAAATAATTTAGGATTTAGCGTTGAACGAATATCTAACACACAAACACATAAAATAGACGTAAGCAGTAGAAAACATCTCGACTTTTTACTTGAAAACCCCTAAAATAGAAAAAAGCCATTGGGCTTAGCCTAGCAAAAATAGTTCACTATGTGATAGCAAGTACATATGTCTACTATTCTGTGAATTAAGAAAGATGGAGATACAATATTGATCATCGTAGATGTACAACATTAATTCATCAATAATAATCATAAATTAGTTGTATTTCTTGGCGATAATCATAATAACAAGCTCGAAGGGCTGTAGTCGATTGCTATGAAGGTAATAGTATGTCGTGAATGTTTGTGGACAATGACTCTAGCGTCACCTTATCGTAAAGATCTTATTTAAAAAGTGTGATAATAGTTGACCATGTAGGTTGAAGATGGTTGCTTTAGGAACGTAAATTAGCTACATAGGTCGTAATTAGGAGCTGTAGAAGCTGTGATCCACATGGTTATAGTGGTAAGCTGCAATAATTTTCGTAGGCCACATGGGCCAGACTAAGGAGAAGCATGAGCCACGGATCACGTGGGTCGTAGTTGATCACATAGGTTGTAGTGGTGAGCCTAAATAACGTTTGTAGTTCACAAAGGCCGATATTGAATCATTTTAGGACTTAGGGTTTCGTGTTGTCCATGGATTCATAAAAACTGGGAGAGATCTTATGAATGCGGTAAAAAAAGCTAAGGATTTCAGAGTGTGTATGTTGTTATTGATGGCAGTGAGGAAGTGAAGAGAAGAGAGAGAGAGAGAGAGAGAGAGAGAGAGAGAGAGAGCATTCCCTCCTTTCCTTAATATTTATATATCCTATAATGTATTTTCTCTCGTAGGGCTACAAATAATAACCAAATGGTAAGTTCTAGGCGGTGTTGTACAGAGCCTATTAAGACTTGCTATTGATAAACTCCTAGGCATGGACATCATTCATTTAATAAATAGGCATTAAAGAATACGGAACACAATTTTATTTCCCCTTGTCGTGAAGGTCAATTCAACAAATTTGATGATGTAACTTGATGGATGCAGGCAAGCTCGCTCGGGTGAGCTCGAGGTTGTGGGCGAGCTCAATAGAAGAGCTCGAGAAGCATGGATGAACTTAGTTGGAGAATCTCACTTGAATACCTCGGACTAATGAGTTCAGTCAAATGAACTCGTGTAAACACTGACATGCTCGACAGAGGAGATTGATGAGTCCCTCTGAGTGTCAAGCCCGATAACTTTCACCTCTAATGATACAACTAGCATGTACAACAGATTCAATCAGGGCCAGTGCTTCAAAATGTGTATTGAGTTAGCTCAATCCATTATACCTAAAAGACCCATTTAACATATTCGCTTTACAGTTGTTTTGAAAATCTATTTTTAAAACTACAGTTATTATCAGTATTACATTGTATGTAAAGCTTGATCTCAATTCTTTCTAATGATATTTACTAAATTTTCATTTTTATTTCTTTCACTGTTGGGTGGTGGGAAAAATATAATTTTAAAAATTCAGATGATAAATCTTGCAAATAATCAAATGTCAAATTTTAAACTTAAGCTAGTTTTTTTTGTATTTATTTTAATTTAAGTTAATAAGATGACAACATTTCTGTTATTGATGGGTGGGCATTATAATGGGGACTGGTCAACTACAAGGACACTTAAATGGAAATACATTATATGGGCCCATATTTTGGGCGAGGCCAGCTAGGCTGGGCCGCACGTACGCCGGTTGTTGTACGGTCAATTTCGACCGGGTCACTGTTCCGTTGGCCAGGAAAATGCCCACCGTAGGTCCGACTCGCATAATCGCACGTGAAGACATGCATGGGACGCACGTGAACGCACCCATTCATTGTCGGGATGAGGAAAATTATTTTAAAAGCTGTATTCGTATTGGAGGAAACGGCCTCTAATATAAAATAATTTTTTTGCAATAAAAAATGTTTTAAGACGGCGTTCACTTCAATGGAACGGAACATTTCCACCTCCACAAACAAAGTCTAAGAGCCCGTTTGGGGCAGTTTATAAATGAGGGTGGAGTTTTCAAAATGCCGTCGTTCCGTTTAGTTCATGTGTTTCGCCAATTTATCTGAAACCGAGTTTGAGTTTTTACACTAAACACTGGTTGTGGGCTGAACCACGGGGCCCGCCCACGGGTCGTTTTTTAGGATAAGTATCTTATTCTGAAACGCACAAGCTGCCTCAAACATATCCTACATGACTCGACAACAGTTATGATGCAGTCATGTCACAATGAATTGCACGTCGACTCATTCAGATCATGAATTTATGATTGGGCATGGCTGCTTATGTTAGTGCGCATATATATAAAATGGTCTTTTAAATTTTGTTTCATACATTAATTTTGCTGTGATATGGGACGTTGATGATTCTATCGCGACCAAAAGCTTAATTTGCTCGTTTCATTTTGCATTGATCCACGCATGCCGAAGAAAATTATATTGAGAATTATTTTAATGTTAACATATTATATATATATAGTTAAAAAGGAATCATTTTAGTTTATCGCGACTGCGTAACAAATATACGGATTAATTGATAGCATATACAAATGAAATGAGACCCTTCTCGAGAAAAGTCTGGGAAAAAGAAAAAAATAAAATAAATGAAACCTATTTTAAAATTTTACTTACTAATCTTCTTAATATTAGGGCTGTCAAAACGGCTTCTTGTCCGCGAACAACTCTTGTTTGCCTCTTTAGGAAGCTCATGTTCGGTTCGTTTGCTAATTAACAAGTCAAATACGAATAATTATTTTGCGCTCGATATATAAATGTGCTAAACAAGAGCAAGGATTTGTTCATTCGTGTTCGGCTCGTTTGGGCTTGAAATACTATATATATATATATATATATATATATNAGTTAAACCATTTTTGAAAGCTTTGAGTGATCAATTGGATGGTCAAATAGATTCCAAATATAGCAAGCTCAAGTCAAAATAAGCGTCACTATGAGAAATATCCAACGAGCTCGATATCACTAAATTTTTACATCATAAAAACACTTAAATTTCCATTAAATATCTTCTAATTAAGGGAATCATTCTGGGAGCGTTCCAGATTCCCATCTTATTTATAGATGATTTAGTCCCAGACTTTATAAATATGAAAGGGGAATAAAAGCTGAAGACCTAAGCCTGGAGCCGTATCAGGATAAGAAGGAGCCTATTTCTGGTGATGTTATGGACTCGACAATCCCTTCCTTCACAGTTGTCGATCACTATAGACCACTGCTTGTTGGTCGTCATCAACCATCGTCGGTTGCCCTCTGCCCGTGGCCATTGATTAACCTTGTAGAGTGACGATGTACTTTTCAACAAAGTCGTGGAGTGACAAATTACCTACAAAGCAATATAGTGCCCTAAACACCGTGCAACAGAGTGCCCCAAAGATGGTGCATCCGTACAAATAATTTACTTGGATAATGTACTTGGAATAACTCTGTAACCCTTTCTCATATGTAGGATAAGGGTTTATATTTGTACTCACAAGTTTCATTCTAACTAGGCTAGGCCTCATGATTTTTTTTCCATTTTCAAATTTTCAATATAAAAATTTCTGCTAATTTTATTGTACATTATTGTGTTAAAATTTCATTTAATGCAAAGATGTTAAATAATCAGTATACCATCTCAGGTCTTCAGACACACAATTGTGGCGTCGTATGTGTGAAAAGAAGTCCCACTACCTAATGACTTGTGAAAATTGCTGACACTACAGGACTTTAGTTTATTACCTATAGTCAAATGACATCAGCAATAATGGATAAACAATAGGTAATATATTTACCAACAATTAAACGATGACAAAATCGACGTAGCAAAAACATTTATTAGTAATAGAATTGCTGATGGATTTAGCAACAGTTTACATTAACCAGAAATTATCCGACGTGTCATAAAAGTCGTTATTGATCCAAAACATGTCATGTTTAATCGTAGCTTAACTGACAGTTACATAAACAACGCATATGTCCATAGGAAAAGTGTCGCACTTCAGTTGGAAAAGTGTTGTGGTTCTGTCGGTAAGATGTCGTGAACCGTTAGTTAACGATGGGAATTTATCGACGGTTTTGGCCATAGCAAAAGTGCAGCACTTTATCTAGATTTTCTGATGGTCTAATCTTTGGTGTATAATCAAGGGGTCATAAAATTGTCGAAAACATGTATCATTAGAAAAAAAATTTAAGTCTTCTTTCAACGCTGCAATCTGCACACCTACGCAATCAAAACACAACACACAACAGTAATAAACTAATTAATGCATAAATCATATGCATAAAAAAAATTTAAATGAATTGTCTAACTGAACAATGAAATAATCTTTTCCAACTATAAATTGTTTAATACACAAACAAACAAAAAATAACCCCCGCTCATCCTTCTCATCCTTCTGTGTCTTCTTCTCATCATCATCATCCCCACCCTCATCCTACACTGGCTCCTTCCCTTCTTGTTGTTCAGAACGCAGCACCGCTTTGGCCTATGCCCTCATCTTCAGTATCATGGCGGCTATCTAGGTAGCAACCTCAGCAGCAACTGGAGAAGCATCTCCTCCTCATGTAAAGCAAAAGTGGATGCACTGGATGTGTTAGAGAATGGGTAGGCATCACAGATTGGCACTTCTGAGCTCAACCAGTATCCCCTGCTCTTCTTCTTCATGCCAACAGCTAACCCGACCTGTAATTACACAATTATTTAGTTTCTTGGCCAAAAACTTGACCCGATTTCTTTAGGTGGTAGTGTGTAAAACAGATATATTATAGAATTTAGAATTTGATTTATATTTCACACAATATGAATTCTATGCAAGTATACATATTGTTTCAAGTAATATAGGGTTTTCTTTAAAACCTAGAGTATCAATCTCACAGAGAAGCAATGTAAGAAATCGCTTAGGCTAATTCTAGTATACTACTGTCAGGTTTTGATTTGGAATTTTTGAAAAGTTTGATTTTCCTAAATTCACTAATTTACATCTAAAATAAAAGTTAACTAANAAATAATAAGATTTAAATCTTGCCCTAACTATTAATATCCTACGTCTGTGTGACTAGGGTTATAAATACTACTCTTTGTTCGCGAACAACTTGTGTTCGGCTCGCTAAGCAAACGATTCAAACACGAACACAATTTTTGTGTTTAAAATATAAACGAGCCGAAGACGAACGATGATATTTTTTAACAAGTCGAACAAGAGCTAAGCTTCGGCTCACATGTGTTCGGCTCGTTTACACCCCTACTTCACATGATTTTTAACTTTTTATTTAATTTATAAACAGCTAAGTGTTATTTTTTTATATTTTAGTTCATCTAAAATTCCACCAAAAAACAAAACTAATGTATTATTACGATCCTAAAAAAATCATATTGATCAATTTGAATCAAGATAGACATTTTGACCTAAAGCTTCAAAAATCAAATTTGAAAACACCTGCACTCCAATTTATGATTAAACAAAGAGTCTCGGGAAGACGAATAATATGAATTAAAAAACGATCTGACCCGAGTGTAAGTCGGTCTAGATCATGCACTTAAATATATAGTTTGAAGCTGAAATATATTTTGATGGACCAAATTATCACCAAATCTGACAGGTGCAGTCAAATCGAGCGTCTCAACGAGTCAAATTGAATAAGTCTAAGATCATTTAAGTATGAAATGATTAAAGCACTTAAATGCTTATAAAACACCATGTTATCAAAAGGATCATTTTGGGTCAAATGATGAAATGGTTTGAATTCATGCAATATTTAAGGAGCATGTCACTCACAAAATCTATAAATAGACTCACACTGTCTTCATGAAGGGAGAAATGGACCTAGAGGAGAAATCTAAAAGAGCTCCAAGCTCTTTGGGATTTATAAGCTTCACCGTCATCATATCACCACTGAATAGCTACAACGACAACTGGACCATCATCGCTATTGCTCAACCATCGATGCCTGATCATCTCTGCTTGGCCACCGCTGCCCAACCACCATCGCCAAGCTGCCGCTATCATTGGACTACTATTATACGGCCAGCGTCGTCAAGCCACCTCCAGACCACTACCACCGCCAAAACTCTACTGCCTTACCATTACTTTCATCACCATTGGACCACCTCGACTGCCAACAATGCTGGCATCAAACTTTTCTATCACCCGATCTCTAACATTAGTCTTCATTCATAACAGTTGGGTCTTTGCCACTTTTCCAATATCTTCCATTAACTCCCAAATATAAATCACATTAATAACCCCCACTCATGTAATATTAATTCAAATTAATCATTGGACGATAAAGACTTGTAACCTACATTTAAAGACTTGGAACTATTTCAACTGGGCTAGGCCCTGTTTCTTTACCCTCTCACATTTTCCACATAAAAATCACTGATGCCCCTCCCCCTCTATTAGCTATTCTCTTATCGATTAGTGTATTGAATTAACATATAATGCAAAATTAAAGTATAATGCTAGGACATTAATATATAACTCTACTACCGAAAATTCTCTGGCACATGACAAGTACAATCATGTTTGAAAAATAATTTGTTCAATTATAATGAGATTGCTCTAGGGTTTCTAGATGATGTGGAAAGATTAAGAGATGAGTTGGATACTAATAAGAAGAGAATCAGAGGAAAAAAGTGATGACAATTGGAAATGGACCTGACTAGTGGCTAAAAAATAAGTTTAAAGCCAAAAACATCAAGTAGGCATCAAGTTTATGAAAGAATGGGTAGGTATTCGAACGACGGAAAGAGATATCTACCCTAATTAAATCAAGTTATATGTGCACCACCTATAAATGATCAATGACACAACACTTTTACATGAGAAAATTAGAGGTATCAACCTATATTGCATAAATAAAAAGCTAAAAGACTTAAACAAAAAAAAATGTATTTATATGTTCAAAACTAATCCTAATATTATTCTAAAATATGGTAAATAAATTTTTTAATGGGGTCTGCGACCCATGGGGTTTGGAATATCTTAAACTAATCACTTCTATACCAGTTCACGTGTCACAATTCACTTGGGAGTAGGAGCAGTGGAGAGATTGCAATCAGAAGCAAGCACAAACTTGGGATCAATAGCAAGCCTTCACATGCAATTCTCTTCAAGAGTAATGTTTTTGTGGTCAGCTCAAGTTTCTCTTCTCATTCCCCTTTAAGTGCAGAATAAGAGCCTGTTTCTAGCTTTTGAGATGAATATTTCAATAAATTCCATCAGATGGTTCACATTGATTCAATGGTTCATATATCATTTTTTAAATATTTAATTGTCTTAATGACCTCAAAATAAGTTAATCTTGGGCTCATTGGAATTTTCTCGTGTAGTTGCTCGATTTGACTATAATCATAACATATTTGAAGTTTGTTTTGGTCCTTCAATTAATGTTCCAAAGTTTTCAATTGCGCTTCAGAAGCTTGATCTAGGGTTACTTGAATTTAGATTGAATTACTTTCAACATCTTTAGGTTAGCATTATCAAGATGCTTAGTTTAAGTATAAACTTGTTGAAATTGAGGCCTATATAATCTTGAATTTGTATTTGGAATATTTCTTGCTTAAAATGCATTGAGATTTATGTATAATGATAAAAAATTTATTATGACTCATCAATAACAATTAGAGAACCTTCTTATTTTTTATAAATGGGTTAAATTTAAAATTTCCCCCATTAAAAATTTCAAAATGATTTTTTCCTGCATACTTTTAAAATGCATATTATATTTTTAAAGATTTGCATAACACATAATTCTTACGATTTTATATATCCAGTACCTAAACTTATATATATATATATATATATATATATATATATATATATATATATATATATATATATATATATATATATATATATATATATATATATATNGTTTGAAGCTTTGAAATATATTTTGATGGACCAAATTATCTCCAAATCTGACAAATGCAGTCAAATCGAGCGTCTCAAAGAGTCAAATTGAATAAGTCTACGATCATTTAATTATGAAATGATTAAAGCACTTAATTGCTTATAAAACACCATGTTATCAAAAGGATCATTTTGGGTCGAATGATGAAATGGTTTGAATTCATACAATATTTAAGGAGCATGTCACTCACAAAATCTATAAATAGACTCACACTCTCTTCATGAAGGGGGAAATGGACCTAGAGGAGAAATCTAAAAGAGCTCCAAGCTCTTTGGGATTTATAAGCTTCACCGTCATCATATCACCACTGAAAAACTACATCGACAACTAGACCATCATCGCTATTGCTCAACCATCGCTGCCCGATCATCTCTGCTTGGCCACCGCTGCCCAACCACCATCGCCAAGATGCCGCTACCATTGGACTACTATTATACGGCCACCATCATCAAGCCACCTCCAGACCACTACCACCGCCAAAGCTCTACTGCCTTACCATTACTTTCATCACCATTAGACCACCTCGACTGCCAACAATGCTGGCATCAAACTTTTCTATCACTCGATCTCTAACATTAGTCTTCATTCATAACAGTTGGGTCTTTGCCACTTTTCCAATATATTCCATTAACTCCCAAATATAAATCACATTAATAAACCCCACTCATGTAATATTAATTCAAATTAATCATTGGACGATAAAGACTTGTAACCTACATCAACATAGTGGAACTATTTCAACTGGGCTAGGCCCTGTTTCTTTACCCTCTCGCATTTTCCACATAAAAATCACTGATGCCCCTCCGCCTCTATTAGCTATTCTCTTATCTATTGGTGTATTGAATTAACATATAATGCAAAATTAAAGTATAATGCTATGACATTAATATATAACTCTACTACCGAAAATTCTCTGGCACATGACAAGTACAATCATGTTTGAAAAATAATNATATTGATGTTACTTATATTGAGATAATATTGGATAGTATTGATAATGAGGTTATCATTTTCCACTTATAGAATATGAAGATTAAACATCATAAATTATAATTTTTTAATTGTTATAAGAAAAATAGAAAATCAAGTTATTGCAAAGAAGATTTAATTTATCATGCTTTTATTGAAGAAAATATACTTCACCTTATTATTTAACCATTGAATAGATCATTTTATTGTTCGAACCATGATGCACTCCTACTGCCCATTCATAAATTCTCTTTGAAGTTTTCAAGTAATCTTAGCATCCAAAAATTGATAAACAAAAACTGTTTATCATCGATATGATAGAGGAAATTGATAGACCTAAAATATGTGAGATTGTATCCTTTTTCTTTTCTTAATGAATACATCAAATCTCTAGTCAAAGCTTCTTACATGTCTATAGTCTTCTTTTAAGCTTTAGTTATACATTACTTTAATATACAATGGCAAGAGCCAACATTTTCAAGCTTCTCAATCTCCCTAGTTTCAAGCACAATGACAAGTGATTGGTCTTTTATAGTCTTATCTCTTTCAACTACCCTCTACACTTTGATCTACATCCCCTTATCTCAAAACCTCATCAACAATAATAATTGAGTCTAAGGCTAGGTTGATAGCAAGTACATTTCTATTGTTTTCCCTTTTCTTTTGCTTCTCTTTATGTACAAGACTATGTGTTACAATGATTATCAACTCTACTTACTAGCATATGATGAATAAACATCGGTAAAAAATAAATAAATAATATTTTAAGAGTTAAATTGCATTAACATACATTGATTCTTAAATAAAAATATATTTATATCTTCATTTAAAATTAATGTTAAGAAATTCTTTCATATGAATTTCTTACTGTTCTTCTAGCTCAACATACTTGATGTACATTCAATAAAGAACTCAACACATGTTCTCCTCGGTCTTAAGATGGTTTCATAATTTTAACATTATAATGATATGACATATCATGTTTTAATGTTTTATGTTGCAGCATTATCCGTCGAGACAATATCTTTATAGTGCACCACACCCCCTTCACCCACTTCAATATTTTCTCCCACGTCAGCCTACCCATTGGTTTTTTAAAAATTTCAATCATATAAAATGTCTCTATAAAGATATTATTATATTTATTATGATTGATGATAATACCATTTATAAGAGTAAGAATAACCTGAAGTTCTATACATCACCTCTTTGCACTTCAAAAAAGCTTTTTTTTATGCATATATTTTTAAATTTTTGTCCCCAGCCAAGAATAAAAATAGGACTATCTTCTAAGCATCTTTGAGTTATAATAAAATTAAAATTGAACCTTATTGAATAGTCTTTGAACGATGGCTAAATGAATATATAGCAAAAATGAAATAGGTTTCAGATCTTCTTCAAAGCTCCTACAACTAGTGATTCACTAATATTTGAAAAGAGGTCAAATCATTTTCAAATAATTATTGAATAATCTTCAAAAGATCAACAAAATATGTTCGAGTAAGAATAAATTAATGTAAACAAAGAAAAAGTTATAGAATAATCTTCAAAAAAATGAACAAAGCTTTTTTCTCACTTTCAAATAATCTATAAACTATGATAAACCATCTTCAAGGAAGTACCAAATAAGGATCAAATCATTTTCGATGAATATTTAGATAGTCATTGAATAATGGACAAAGCATAATGGAACATTGATTAAAGAATAATCAAATCACCTTCAAACTATCCTTAAACATTGATTGAACAATCATCAATTCAACTTAATTCCATACTAATCTAAGTTTTATCTTTATTTCATCGTTTGTTTGTTCTTGATTAGAACAAAGAGCGAATAATAATTAAATCATCTTTGATTTTCCATCTTCAATGGTAATTGATTCGAGTTTGATTATATTTTGATCATTATTCAATCAAGTCTCTAATAAATAATTCGATACCTGCCAATATTTTGATTATCTATTGACATTTTGAATTATACTCGAACACTATATTTATTCTTATGTTTATTCTTAAATAAAACAAATGAATAACACTAGCAATTAATAAAGGATAAAGAGTATATAATGAAATCTTGCCACAACTTAAATTATACATGCTAGGAAAAAAAGAAGGTCGTAAGCCCCTTCAGAGCACGGGTCGACTCCTCCCATGTAAAAGATGTGATACTTGAATATTTAGCCCTCGTGAGAACCCGGGGCTCATTTAATAGCTTTTTGCCTTTCCTTTTAACACATATACACATGTATATGGATTACATGATTGGACTAGAACTCAAGTGCGTGCGACCAGCTAGCATGCGCCCATAACATGTCTATAAAGCTACTTTTTATATAAATCGAGAAAGATTAGAAGATCTGTCAGAAAAGCAGAAGACCGAGAAGCCTGTAACACTTCACGCTTTGCCTTCAAAATCTCTGCACAGAATGGCTACATTGGCGCATTCCTCCAGAACCAAATCACTTGAAATCATGGTTATCGTACCGACACATTTGAGTCAGGACTCACGACGCGTGACCTTTCCGTACTGATAAAGTCAACATGTAATGCTATATGAGTTGCTTGCCGCACTGCACGAATCAGACTGACATGCAGCATCAAACGTGCTAAAAGAGAAAAGTATCTTATAGCTAATGATTTCTTTGCTAATTATTGTCCATGTTAGCCTGCATTTACGTACATGCCACCAAATTCCCGTGTGTGTGCTTTCCTAAACTATACTTTTTTATATTTATAACAGCTAAATATTTGGCATCACATCAAAACCATAATTATTTTAATTTTTATAATGTAAATATTTTACTATCTATCTATCTATCTATCTATCTATCTATCTATCTATCTATCTATCTATATATATATAT
>JXCR01139232.1:204981-231680 GCA_002079205.1 Phalaenopsis hybrid cultivar
ATATATATATATATATATATATATATATATATAATATAATATAGGCAAAAAATGAAATTCAGGTGATAGATATGTAAATACATAGGAATTGAGAGGTATGGATATAAATCCTTTTTAAAATAATTACCAAATTTTGACCTCCGTGATAAATCCATACATGGAACATTTGTGTTAGTTATTATATATTGAAGTTAAAAGCCTGCAAGAAAAAAATAAAAAATAAAAAATAAAGAAACAGTGACAGTTGTCGCCGGAGGTCCCGGCTTCTAGTGCAGGTGGAATTACAAACAAAACCATAACCTAGAAGATATCTTTCCTTCAGATGAAAGCCTGCTATTCGGAGACCATGGGCCATAAGCCCAGTATCATCAGTGCCATATAAAATAAATAAAATCAAAATGTTACTGTTATCACTCGAAATATATGTTATCCTGCATAGGTTTCGAACTTCAAAATACTATGTATGCAACAATGAAAGTTTAGGTGTGAGATTTGTAAATATCTAAGAATTGTATGCTATTTATGTGTATACATACATACATATATATATTCACTCTGTAAATAGAGCAGGAAGGGAGGGGATCATGAGCCAGAAGTAGATTGAAACTTAGATGAGGAGAGAGAGAGAGAGAGAGAGAGAAGGGTGTGTAGCATTTGGTTTTATCCAGAAAACTAACTGAATCTGATTTAAATAATTTGGTTTGGTTTTGAATTAAAAGTTTGGAATTCGATTTTTAAAGGGCAAATTATGGTTTTTCAGTTCTCGGTCCGGTTTTAAGAAATTTTCGAACGAACCAACCGTGAAATGAAATTAACTTAACAATATTTTTAGGTAGCCTAGAGATAATGTTTGACTTGTTCAGTTTTAGGACGATGTTTTATTTTTATTTTTTATATATTAGACATACATATTTCGATTTATGTAAAATCAAACTGTTCAAACCAAATTATACCTCGATTTGGCTGATTCGGTTCTGCCAAAGTTTTGTTTGGTTCGATAGTTTGACTTCTAGATTTTGGTTTAAATCGGTTTGTCAAATTTTAAAACTGATCCATCTTAACCGAATGCACGCACCTCTGTCTCTCTCTCTCTCTCTCTCTCTCTCTCTCTCTCTCTCTCTCTCTCTCTCTCTCTCTCTCTCAGTCACTCTTTACATTTCATCTCTCGCCCTCTGTCTCCCACTATCTCCCTCTCTGTCTTTCAATTGTAGTTTGATTTAACTCAAAATTAGCTCACTTTGATTGACACTTTCTATTTTGCTTAGCTTAACTTTGACTCATTATCATCACAAATTATAGCAACAGTGTTATTGTGATAGGTTGTCATAGGTATTGTGACAGAAAATTGTAAATCACGAGTTCTTAGAGCATTTTTCTTCCATAATAGTTAAACAATTGGCATAAATATTTGAAGAATATTAGTAGCTTTATACTAGCATTTAACCTATGATAATTGTATTATATATTGTTTGTTTAATATACATATTTTTTCTTGTTTACGTATACAGTAAAAGAAGAGAGTGGGTGAACATCCGATCAAAGGAACTATATATAAAATGTGACTTAGTATCAATTATGTTTGAATCACTCTCCCAAATTTTGACACTCCTCACTCGTATTAGTATCTTTTCTTTTCACTATAAATAGTTTTAAATTTTAGCTCACTTTGTTGAATTATATATATATANAGTTTTTTTAAAATTATCTATTAATATAGCAAATGATTTTTTTTTCTTAAGAACCAAATCTGATGTGTAAGGTTATAGCAATCAATGGTTGTCTTGCTTTATTGAAAGTTGTTAAGATAGAAATGAACTAGATTGCAATCATACTTATACACTTGTGTTGTCAGTTTCGTTATTCTCAATTTACACATGTAATTATTAAAGCCCATGAAGTCCTCTAATTTTCTGCAGACCTTAAACTTCATAAACTCTTAAAATTCAAAAAATATCAATATACAATTAAGTATGTTACATTATAAATGAAAAATCTATAGAGATGACTTATATTAAGCTTTTCATTTTTTGAGGGGGTGGATTTTGGGATCATAGTTCTGTACATTATAAGGTATAACATATAATATAATGTGTCTTAGGTGGAGTGAGGCCACAATGATTACTAGCCCTCTCCCATTCAAGTTTAATTATTCATATCAAACCAAATGTTATAAGGATCAAAATAATGAGATAAAATGTTTTTTAGTTTTTTTTTTTCACTATGAGGTAGTTATTTGGAAGAAAATATATGCAATGGGAGTAATAGTTGTGAATTTATAATGGATTATTATCATCATTAAAGGTGTTGAAATAAAGTTTTCAACTAATATGTGGATGGTACATTTAGGAAAGCTATAATTATTTGTGAAATTAATTATAAAATCATTATAACTTTCTTTTAAAATTTATATGGGTATTTTAGCAAATATGATTGTAAAGAATTGTTTTTCATAATAAAAATTTGTAAAGTTTTGTAAGAAAGTTGTAGTTAAAGTTGCCTCTAATAATTGCAAAAAAAAAAAAAGTTATGAAAATAATTGCCATGAAATAAATCGTGATAAAATCCAATAACATGCAAGGGAGACAACATCAATACTGCTACTACGCAGTTCAAGAAGTGAGGTACATTTTTAGATAATATATATGATAGAAAATATCCTAAGAAAAATTGACAATGACTTCTAAATCCTTTGATTTATTTTAAAGCTCAATGTAATATAAGAGTTAATTGTTGNATAATTACCAAATTTTGACCTCTGTGATAAATCCATACATGGAACATTTGTGGTAGTTATTATATATTGAAGTTAAAAGCCTGCAAGAAAAAAAATAAAAATAAAAAATAAAAAAACAGAGACACTTGTCGCCGGAGGTCCCGGCTTCTAGTGCAGGTGGAATTACAAACAAAACCATAACCTAGAAGATATCTTTCCTTCAGACGAAAGCCTGCTATGCGGAGACCATGGGCCATAAGCCCAGTATGCCATATTATTATCACTCGAAATATATGTTATCATGCATAGGTTTCTAACTTCAAAATACTATGTATGCAACAATGAAAGTTTAGGTGTGTGTGTGTGTGTGTGTGTGTGTGTGTGTGTGTGTGTGTGTGTGTGTGTGTGTGTGTGTAGAGAGAGAGAGAGAGAGAGAGAGAGAGAAGGGTGTGTAGTATTTGGTGTTTGATTTTGAATTAAAAGTTTGGAATTCGATTTTTAAAGGGAAAATTATTATTTTTCAGCTCTTGATCCGGTTTTAAGAAATTTTCAAACGAACCAACCGATAAATGAAATTAACTTAACAATATTTTTAGATAGCCTAGAGATAATGTTTGACTGGTTCAGTTTGAGGACGATGTTTTATTTTTATTTTTTATATATTAGACATATATATTTTGCTTTAGGTAAAATTGAATCGTTCAAACCAAATTAAACATCGATTTGGCTGATTCGGTTCTGCCAAAATTTTTTTTGGTTCGATAGTTTGGTTTCTGGATTTTGGTTTAAACCGGTTTGTCAAATTTTAAAACTGATCCGTCTTAACCGAAGGCACACCTCTCTCTCTCTCTCTATTGTAGTTTGATTTAACTCGAAATTAGCTCACGTTGATTGACACTTTCAATTTTTCTTAGCTTAAATTTCACTCATTATCGTCACAAATTATAGCAATAGTGTTATTGTGATAGGTGGTCATGGGTATTGTGACAGAAAATTGTAAATCACGAGTTCTTAGAGCATTTTTCTTCCATAATAGTTAAACAATTGGCCTAAATATTTGAAGAATATTCGTAGCTTTATAATAGCATTTAACCTATGATAATTGTATTATATATTGTTTGTTTAATATACATATTTATTCTTGCTTACGTATACAGTAAAAGAAGAGAGTGGGTGAACATCCGATCAAAGAAACTATGTATAAAATATTGCTTAGTATCAATTATGTTTGAATCACTCTCACAAATTTTGACACTCCTCACTCGTATTAGTATCTTTTCTTTTCACTATAAATAGATTTAAATTTTAGCTCACTTTGTTGAATTTCCTCTTATATATATATATATATATATATATATATATACTATTAATATAGCAAATGATTTTTTTTTTTAAGAACCAAATCTGATGTGTAAGGTTATAGCAATCAATGGTTGCCTTGCTTTATTGAAAGCTGTTAAGATAGAAGTGAACAAGATTGCAATCTTACTTATACGCTTATGTCCTCTAATCTTCTGCAAACCTTAAACTTCATAAACTCTTAAAATTCAAAAAATTTCAATATGCAATTCAATATATTAAATTATAAATGAAAAATCTATAGAGATGACTTATGTTAAGCATTTTATTTTTTGAGGGGGTGGATTTTGAGATCTTAGTTCTGTACATTATAAGGTATAACATATAATATAATGTGTCTTAGGTGGAGTGAGGCCACAATGATTACTAGCCCTCTCCTATTCAAGTTTAATTATTCATATCAAACCAAATGTTATAAAAAGGATCAAAATAATGAGATAAAATCTTTTTTAGTTTTTTTTTTTTTTTTCACGAAGAGGTAGTTATTTGGAAGAAAATATGTGCAATGGGAGTAATAGTTGTGAATTTATATTGGGTTATCATCATCATTAAAGGTGTTGTTATTAGTTTTCAACTAATATGTGGATGGTACATTTAGGGAAGCTATAATTATTTGCGAAATTAATTATAAAATCATTATAGCTTTCTTTTAAAATTTATATGGGTATTTTAGCAAATATGATTGTAAAGAATTGTTTTTCATAATAAAAATTTGTAAAATTTTGTAAGAAAGTTGTAGTTAAAGTTGCCTCTAATAATTGCACAAAAAAAAAGTCATGACAATAATTGCCACGAAATAAATCGTGATAAAATCCAATAACATGCAAGGGAGTCAACATAAATACTGCTATTAAACAGTTCATTAAGTGAAGTATATTTTTAGATAATGAATATGATGAAAATATCCTATGAAAAATTGACAATGACTTCTAAATCCTTTGATTTATTTTAAAGCTCAATGTAATATAAGAGTTAATTGATTGTCTATTTTACACACATCACAATATAAATTGGCTAACCAAATTTCATTTCCCAAATTTTATTAGAACATAAGATTTATAAATAAATGTTTGTATTAAGATACATATAAAAATACTTGACTTTATAAGCCTCTTGATGCACATATTTGTACTAGTAGACCTCTAATAAATTTGTTAGGCTAAACTTCCCCAAGTCAATTAAGATCAAAATATGCTTAGATTGAAATGCGACAAATATTCTTTCATACTTATTCAAACATTCGAACATGATTAGAACTCGATTTTATCTGTTCAAGCATCTTCACCAACTATTTTCTTGCATCTGATCATCCTTTTCAACACCAACAATCTCTCATGTTGCCTCTTATTTCAAGGGAACGAAGAATAAGAAAATAGAAATAAGTTTTATTGGGGGTTTTCAGTGGTCAAAGGTTCAAACTCCCGCGACACTGATCTATTGAATCCTTAGCATTTTTCCTATAAGTTCCCCACATTATTATTAATAACCATGAACAAGTTCTGCATAATGATGCTTGCCCAATCAAAGTTGTAAGATTCAAAATAGTGGCAGACAACCACAACATCAGAAAAGGCACAGCTGGGCTAATGTGATAAATGCCACCGGCCAGCTCCTATGGGCTTATGTGGATCATAGAAGTGAATGCATTATTATCGGGGCACTCTAGAAGAGGTTGTGGTTCTTGAACAGAACTGATAAGCGATGACAAGATAAATAGACATTGTGAACTAGAGAACCTTAGCACACAAAGTGTATACAAAAAAAATGCATGATACTAAAATAAGATTCCCTCTCCATGTAGAGGAAGGAGAGAGGGTGGGAGGACAATCATAATATGTTCCATAGGCCCCCAGTACAACGAAAAATCATACAAATACATAATAACCCCACAGAGAGTGGGGTGTTGCCACAAAATCAATACCTGTGTAAGGGAACATCAACAAAATATATCAAAACTTATCACGGGACTATAGTCACAAAAACTAAAAGTAAAATAGTAAGGGACCACTAAGATTCTTGTCTAGTTAATAGAAAGATAAATCAATAAGACCATCTGTCTCTGGGCAAAGTTTATATCTCAGCGCTTGCGTACTCTTCATTATCATCGTCATCTCTGTCATCATCACCGGCCACCCCATTAGGCTCAATCTCAGAGATGTAGGTGTATGTATTGAGGAACTGAGACATAGTCATATTCAGTGTAGACCATAAATTGATTCGGTGACTAGGCCTATAGGTAAACTAAATGTCCATATATTGGTCCAAGTAAGTGAACTGCTAGCCAAAAAGGTTTTTTTTTTCCAATCAATTGAAACTATGCCAATATGAACATCCCAAATTTGATCATGAGTGGAGTGAGTATGGAGAGGATGAGCATGAGCTCTGATGGCCTCTGTACCCCTTAGGCAGGCACATGGTAAGCTTGGATGCTTGCTTTCATCATGGGTTGTATAAGGCCTACGTTCCACTCTCAGGGTCAAATTGTACTGCAGCATTGACACACAAAGCAAACACGAGAAGGGTGACCTATCACGACTGTGGTATACCCATGAACCATATGAAATTTAGACTAGTGAATAATACAACATACATCAATCTTGTGGTTGTGTTGGATGGTGTAATTGAGGGTAGCACGCTTCTAGGTCATTGCACTCGCATGCATGATGAGCAACAACCTAGCTAGCAGTAGTCATAATAAATATTTTTAGCGGGGGCGCCACAGCTCCAAGGCTAAGGCCAGAGCACCTCGTCGTTTAATTTGTTGGGGGCATCAACGATTGCATTGACTGTGTTAAATTCTTAACACCAGGTCAGGTGTCATGACACTATAAACTATGATGTCTTATCTTCATATACCCGTCACATTAAATGCAGGACTGCGACGTCAATTTTGGAGCTGCTACAATAGACCATTTTTTTTCAATTCTAAGTTTGGTTAGCCAGCTAAACATGCAAACCCATCAAAACTTTCAGAAAGCATACAACCTCAAAATGAACCAATAAATAACACGACAATAAAGAGAGTATCAATAATTGGAGGCACTTAATAATATCTAACCGTTTTACTATATTTAATTCCCTCCACTTTTATCACCGTTTGACCTACTAATATATGAGAGAATCGAGAAACTATAATATGTATAATCAAAATTTCATTGGTCATATTTTTCATGAATATAATGACCCAAAGCAAAGTACATGCCACTGGATAGGGCTCTATGAGAATAAGTAAAAATATCCAGAGGTCGGCAGAGCCACAATCCAGAGATTTGTTGATCGACCGACAAACAGTCAATTGATTCAGAGGTTGGCTAAACTAGAAGTCGTAGATCAATCGAGTGACCGAACAAGCGTAAATTATCCAGAGGCTGGTTGAACCAAATGTTAACTTAATCAAACACAACTAAGGATATGGTTCACTGACAAGAGGGCTATCCATTAGATATTCAACAATAGCAAAACATGAAGCCGATCGAGTAGTGGTCAACCAATTAAAAATGGTTAGGGTGTAATTATCTTTTCATAATATTCATAACCCTCTATAAAAAGAGAAAAATTAAATATAATATAGGCTGTTAATATCATATCTACTAAAACACTCAATCCTCTTTCATCTATCTGTAAATTTCTCTCCCATTCTCACGCTTCATCCCTTAGGTGTGATTCATGAACAAATTTGAATTCTACAAATATAAATAAGTAAAATTATAAAACTAAGGTTGATCTTATTTATCATTCAACTAACATTATATCTTAAACATGCTTGACAAACAATTATATAGTCACAAAAATAATCATACAATTACATAACAATGAATAGTATAACATCGAGTTTGAAGAATACATAAATAAATAATTCTCAAAATATATAGATTTTAAAAAAATAAAAACAGTCAAAATAAGATTGGGTTTGGCCAAGTAAAACCCTTTGTCACACTTCTTATTCAACATGTTGAGCTTCATCCAGAGCAAAAAAAAAAGCAAAAACTCCAAGTCAAAATCACCCGTATATCGTCCTGTCTGGCACAAAACGGGCCTCTCCAGGCCCCACCACCTGCGACGTATTAGAATTAAGAACTCCTCACATAAAAGCATTCGATTTGTTTCCATCTTCCCTTACTGCAACACTCCAATCACTAAAAGAAGAAGACCTTGCACCGAAAATCTGGCTTGTTTCCCAATTTAGGGACCGCCAACGAGCAAACCAAAGCTCTTCTCGGAATAGATTCGGCCGATGCGAGCGGCGGAGTCCACGAGCCGCACGTGCATCCTGCCGGCGCTAGCTCCCCTCGCACTTTGCTTCCTCCCACCAACCGTCCGACGAACCTCTCCACCGGCCAGAGAGAGGAATCAGTCGTGAAATCTGAACATATTAGAGAGAAGAAGGAAATAGAGGTATGGTTTCGTATTTGTGCGCGTTTGTTTACCTGGTGGGAGTAGTAGCAGCGGCGGCTTTGGCTTTGCTTGTGGCGTTCCAGGAGCGGCTGGTGTATGTTCCGGTGCTTCCGGGGNTATCACAATGAATAGTATAACATCAAGTTTGAAGAATACATAAATAAATAATTCTCAAAATATATAGATTTAAAAAAAAATAAAAAAAGTCAAAATAAGATTGGATTTGGTCAAGTAAAATCCTTTATCACACTTCTTATTGAACATCTTCAATGTGAGCTTCATGTAGAGCAAAAAAAAAAAGAAAAAACTCCAAGTCAAAATCGCCCGTATATCGTCCTGACTGGCACAAAATGGCCTCTCCAGGCCCCACCACCTGCGACGTATTAGAATTAAGAACTCACATAAAAGCATTCGATTTGTTTCCATCTTCCCTTACTGCAACACTGCAATCACTAAAAGAAGAAGACCTTGCACTGAAAATCTGGCTTGTTTCCCAATTTAGGGACCGCCAACGAGCAAACCAAAGCTCTTCTCGGAATAGATTCGGCCGATGCGAGAGGCGGAGCCCACGAGCCGCACGTGCATCCTGCCGGCGCTAGCTCCCGTCGCACTTTGCTTCCTCCCACCAACCGTCCGACGAACCTCTCTACCGGCCAGAGAGAGGAATCAGTCGTGAAATCTGAACATATTTAGAGAGAAGAAGGAAATAGAGGTATGGTTTCGTATTTCTGCGCGTTTGTTTACCTGGTGGGCGTTGTAGCAGCGGCGGCTTTGGCTTTGCTTGTGGCGTTCCAGGAGCGGCTGGTGTATGTTCCGGTGCTTCCGGGGCTAAGTAAGTCCTACGCCATCACCCCTGCTCGGCTACGGCTTGCCTACGAGGATGTCTGGCTTCACTCTGCTGATGGCGTTCGTCTCCATGGGTGGTTCATCAAGATCTTTGCCGACTGCACAGGTTCGAGCACTTTTAGTCTCCGCTGTTCAGATATAGAAATTTGGTATCTTTGTTTGATCTGGGTTGGTTTCGTTTGGCTGTTATGGATTTTGAACTGGTTTGGTTTAATGATCGAATTACCTTCTGATNCCTCCATGGGTGGTTCATCAAGATCTTTGCCGACTGCACAGGTTCGCGCACTTTTATTCTCCGCTGTTCAGATGTAGAAATTCGGTATCTTTGCTTCATCTGGGTTGGTTTCGTTTGGCTGTTATGGATTTTGAACTGGTTTGGTTTAATGATCGAATTACCTTCTGATTTTACTTTTTCAAGTTAGGGTTTTGGTGTATGCCGTTAATTAATTAATGTTACCGGATGGGATTTTTTCGAAGGATGTGATGAAATCGTTTATTATTAAAATTTCAAATTAATTATGACCTTTGATGCTGATTTAATGAATTTGGTTTTCGGGTATTTGTAATGATCGTGCTGCTGGCTAACTTGAAGATATGGTGGATTGCTCCATNTCGATTTTACTTTTTTAAGTTAGGGTTTTGGTGTATGCCTTTAATTAATTAATGTTACCGGATGGGATTTTTTCGAAGGATATGATGAAATCGTTTATTATTAAAATTTCAAATTAATTATGACCTTTGATGCTGATTTTATGAATTTGGTTTTCGGGTATTTGTAATGATCGTGCTGCTGGCTAACTTGAAGATATGGTGGATTGCTCCATGTGTTAGTTGTTGAAGACGCTTAACATGACAATTTGCTAATCTTTTGCTTCTTTTATGTAATAATATTAGTTTTTTTATATATATTTAGTTACTACCGAGGAAAAACAGATTTGATGGACTCAGAATAGGGCCATTACAAAAAACAGGCAAGCTTCAGTATATGATTTCACTCACGGTGAAAGAGTGTACAGTAGAGGATGAGGTCATATAGGTGAGGCTAGGTAGAGAATCTCTCGTTAATTCATATTGGGAATGGTAATTAGTTATGCATATATAAAGAAATAACATAATAGGGGATCACTGATTCATGTGAGGAGGTTGTCATGGCCACTCTAACTTAGTATCCTAGAGTTGGATGGTAAGTTTGTCTCTTAGATGTAGAAATGTGCTGATGGGGAGAGCTTTTGTGAAGATGTCTGCCAATTGATGCTGCATAGAATTATGTTGGACTGTCATAACTTTGGCTTCGATCTGATCCGGAATGAAGTGGTGATCCACCTCTATTTGTTTGGTGCGACCATGAAATATGGGATTGTTAGCTAAGGCACTAGCTGATATATTATCACAGTGGATAGTGGTGGGTGTTGTGATATTTATCTGAAATTTTTGTGCTAGTCTCTGAAGTCAAATAATTTTAGTAATTGTTAAGCATAACGCCAAGTATGCTGCTTTAGTTGAAGGCCTAGCCACTGTAGGTTGTTTTTGAACTTTCCATGATATATTAGATTGTTAGCCAAAAGCGTGCAATGCCCTGATGTATCTTCTTGTGACCGGATCGCTTTCTAAATTTGAATCTGAGGAGTGAAGATTGTGGATCCCGGTGTGAACTGAATGCCAAGGGGCTTTTGAGATACCTTAGTATCCGTTTGATGAGCTGAAAATGGCCTGCTGTGGGAGCTTGCATATGCTGACATACCTGATTAATTGCATATGCTATACTAGGTCTTTTGACAGTCAAATATTGTAGAGAGCCAGAAATGCTTCTGTACTGTGTAGAATCTGAAAGTGATTGTTGTTGGGAAACATCATCTGCGAGCTTGGTGGGACAAGGGGTAGGTGCTGATTTGCAATTCTGAAAACCAGTTTTGAGTCAGGAGATCCTGGATGTATGGTGTTTGACTCAAGTGAATTCCCTGTTCTGAATGATGAAACTGGATTCCCAGTAAAGTAGAGAGCCGCCCCAGTTCTTTTATGTGAAATCTATTGTGTAGTTTAGTAATGAGGGCAATTATAGCTTCTGAACTGTTTCCTGTGACCAATATGTCATCTACATATACTAGTAAGAAAATGTGAGTATTAACTTTGTGATAAATTAAGAGTGAGGGATCTGGTTGGCTGAGATTGAAACCCTGCTGTTTGAGATAGGAGAAAGTGGAGTACCGTAGTTTAGGGCCTTGCTTTAGTCCAAAAAGTGCCTTCTTCAATCCACACACAAAGTGAGATTGCCTGAGAATCTTGGAAGCCCTGAGGTTGTGTCATGTAAATTTCATCATCTAATGTGCCATGTAAGAAAGCATTGGACACATCTAGTTGTGGAATTGGCCAATGATTATTTAAATCAGCTATGAGCATTAATCTGATGGTTGGCATCTTGGCAAATGGGCTAAAAGTTTCTTGATAGTTAATGTCATACTTTTATTTGAACCCTTGAGCTACTAACCGTGCTTTGTGCTTATCAATGGATCCATCCGAAGGCAGTTTGGTCTTGTAAATCCGCTTGCGACTTATGTTAGGATGATTAGATGGAGGAGGAACTACATCCCTAGTGTCTTGAAGTTAAAGTGCTGAGTATTCTTGAAGCATATTTTTCTTCCAGTGAGGGAATTTCATGGCTTGATTCTATGTAATTGGTTAATTGGGTATATTGCTGATGATGTTGGAAGATGCGGATTAAGAATTATTTTTTGCATACAGGTGATTAGTTTGGAATATGGTTTTGTTGGGATGTCTTCAGATTTGAGGGACAGTTACAGGTTGGGGAGGTGTGCACATTTGTTGTGGAGTAGTTGTTGGATTGGAGGTGGTCTTAGATGGTAGAACTGTAGGTATTTGAAGATTGTGTGGGATGTTTTGGCTGGTTTTATTGTTTGATATTATAGGTAGAAGGAGCAATGAAGGTGTGTATGTGGTTGTAGGAATGGGAAGAGGAGATGTGATAGGAAAGTGATATGGAAAGTGTCTCATCAAAAATAACGTGTTTGTCTATGACTTGTTTTTGGGCTGAGGGGTTGTAACATCCGTAGCCATTGTGTTGTGTGGAATAGCCAAGAAAATTGCAAGGAAGAGCTTTAGATGACAGCTTTGTACTGAGTGTATGATGTTGCATAGGGTAGCATGACGTTTCAAATTCAAGGTGAGAGTTTGTTGGGATTTTGTTATAGAGTAACTGAAATGGTGACTAATGATCTGTATTTTTTGGAGGGCAACCTGTTTATTAGATAGACAACTTTTTGAGTGGCATCAAACCAGAATTGTTGTGGATGAAAGGCTGTTAAGAGAAGAATGCGAGCTTTTTCAATAATATGTCGATGTTTTCTCTCGGCTACAATATTTTGTTCTTATCTATAGGGACAACTTAGTTGGTGTTGAATGTCATGAGTGTTGAGTTTTGAAGTGAAAGCATATTAGGTAAATTCTCCTCCACCATCAGTTCTTATATTTTTTAGTGATGTATTAAACTGATTTTGTATTAATTTATGAAGTTGTTTAAATTTGGAGATAGATTTAGTTTTAGTTTTCATAAGGAACAACCATGAAAAATGAGAATAATCGTCAACAGATAGTATATAATGTTTGTGACCATACAGTGACATAATAGGGGCTGAACCCCAAATATTAGAATGCAACAAGTGGAAATGTTTAGTACTCCTACAAAGAGACATAGGTAGATGCAATTTTTGACTTTTGGCAGAAAGATAGGCAGTACAAGCAGCAGCTGAACTTTGTATGTTTAGAGATGTTTGAGCTTTGGAGAGATGCTTTGAGAATTTCAAGATGTGGATAACCCAGATGCTGTTGCCAGTTGGCAGGTTGTTGGAGGCGATGATGAAGGGCTGAATGAGTAGGATACACCCCTTGGCAGCTTCGGCCATTGAGGATTGTTTGATTCTGGTTATGTCTTTAATGTGATAACCATTGCTGTCAAAAGAAATGCAGCAGTTGTCAATTAGCGAATTATGGACAAAAAAGTAATTTATGGGAAAATTTGGTAAATGTAGATGGCAGCTAAGAACAAGCTTACGGTTCCGAGTTGATAAAATGCCCTGTCCAGTATTTGAGATGGCAGTGCCTCTCCATTTCCTACTACCACTTGTTCAGCTCCTGTATATATGCTGGGCTGTTGCAGATTTGCATAATTAGGTGTGAGGTGTGATGTAGCATTACTATCGAGCATCCATTCAGATGGGGTGGAGCTGGAGTTGGCTAAAAGTTCTATGGGTGTTTGTTTGGTAGAACTGGGTATGTAGGAAAGGTTTGATCTATGCCATCAATTGATAGCTGTGTGAGTTGATTTTCCACATATCTGACAAATTGTTGCTGATTTGTGTTTTGTCTGTTGAGCTGATGAGAATGTCTTTCCTCTTCCTCTAGAAAATTGTTTTCCACCTCTTCCTTTTATAGACTAGAGCAAATTGAGTAGTTGTTTGCTCTTTGGCTGTTATGGTTTGTTGATGGATTTTTTCATTGCATAGCAAAGAGTATAGTTCTTCTAAACTGTTAGGATCCAACCTGGTTCAAACTTCTGTTGTGAATGAGTTGTAGGAAGGGGGTAGACCATTCAAGGTATACAACATAACTTCCTCATGATCAACATTTGCTTTTTCCTGCTGCTATCTAGCAAGGATTTGATTTCCGTTAGGTATTTGGTCATTGAATTGTTCTTCATGGTGATATTATGCAACTCTTTTCTGAGTTGTATAACATGAGAGTGGTTGGTAGATTGTAGTCTTTTGTGCAGAGTGGACCAAATTGCTGCAATAAAGTCCAGACTTATCACATGTGGTAGAATGGACTGAGATATGATGGTATATAGGGCTGCAACAATGTTTTGGACTATGAATTTCCAGGTAGAGCGAGTATCACGATGAAGTTGGGTGCTTGTGGCTGGGGAGGAAAGTGGTGGATTGATAGTTGTACGATTGGTAAAATTTTCAAACCTGTTTGCTTTATAAAGTCTGAAAATCTGAGAACTCCATAGAGGGATACCATGCAGAAAAAGCATATTTGATGCACTCAGAAAAGTGCCATTACAGAAAACAGGCAAGCTTCAGTATATGACTTCAACTCACTGTGAAAGTGTCTATAGTAGATGAGGTTATATAGGTGAGGTTAGTTAGAAAGAAAATCTCCCGTACAATAATAGTTGATAATGGGAATGTTAATTAGTTATACAGAGATAAAAATATAACAGAATAGGGGACCACTGATTCATGTGAGGAGGTTGTCAGCTACTAATGTTGCTTATTAAGTGCTTAGACATCTTGTATCGATATTGATTGGTTATGATGGCAGCCAGAAATTCAATCTTTGTAGAAGAAATTCTATTTTCAAAATATTTAATCAGCCATTGGTTATGTTAGTTGCTGATAAAAAAGGTCTTACTTGTATTTTCTTGGGAGCTAGGTATCAATGGTCTCAGCCTAGCACATTTTAACGCTAAGTATTGAAGTTATTATTATTACTTTGCAATTATATGGAGTTTGATAAGTTTTCAGTTTCTAACCTCGTTGGTACTAGAAAATTTAAATCTGTTATATTAGACAATTTTATTGTATTGATTTATCTAGATGGATATTTTATCAGCGCTCCTTGTCTTTATTTTTTTTAACACTGTCATTGTCGGGTCCTAAGCCCTGGGTGAAAAGTGAAGGGTTGCATTAGGTAGTCGACAATCAATGCAAAATTTGTCGAAAATCATGGTCTCAGCCGCACATTTTAACGCTAAGTATTGAATTTATTATTATTAGTTTGCAATTATACGGATTCTGATAAGTTTTCAGTTTCTAAGCTCGTTGGTACTAGGAAATTTAAATGTGTTATATTAGACAATTTTATTGTATTGAATTATCTAGTTGGATATTTTCTTAGCGCTTCTTGCCTTTATTTTTTTTTAGCACTGCCATTGTCGGGTCTTAAGCCCCGGGTGAAAAGTGGAGGGTTGCATTAGGTAGTCGACGGTCAGTGTAAAATTTGTCGAAAAATTATGACATGAATCCTTTAGATTCTTGTGTAAATTCTAGGACGTTCACTGAAAGTGATATGTTGTATGACTTGAATACAGTGAAAAGTATGCAAGGGCCGCTATACCAGTGTCCGGGTGTAGGTTCAAATAAACAAGAATTCCCACATTACGGATGAATACAGTAAAGATGTTAGTTCATGAAACTAATATTATGATAGGATCGCGGAATATAGGTATTCTTGTGGTAAATCAGAAAGGAGAGAAAATAATTTTGTATTTCCTTCTTCTATTTTTGAATTGATAATACATGGTATTATGTAGGGGATTATAAGGAGAAAAAATAAGAAACTGACTCATTCCTAAATCTGGAAACTATTTAACTAATTTCCTCAATTTGAGGGATTACAAATTAATTCTAATTCCCTCTATTTAAGTGATTACAAATTAATTCTAAACCCCTTAATTTAAGGTATTACAAATTAATTCTCCCAACCTTATTTCCATCTCAGACACACCTCGACACTCCCCCTCAAGCTGAGGAATAGATGTCTTCCATTCCCAGCTTGGATACAAGATCATGAAAACTTGAACTGTTCAACCCCTCTGTTAGAACATCGGCTAATTGTCTCTCTGATGGAACATAGGACATACACACTAACCCTTCCTTCAGTTTTTTTTTATGAAATGTCTATCAATTTCAATATGCTTTGTCCTATCATGTTGTATAGAATTATGAGCTATATTAATAGCTGACTTGTTGTCACAGTAGAGCTTCGTAGGACCTTCCCATTGGACTCTCAATTCATCCAAAATGATTCTCAGCCAAAGTAATTCACATAATCCTTGAGCAATAGCCCCGAACTCTGATTTTGCAGATAACGTTGCCACTACATTCTGCTTCTTGCTCCTCCATGTCACTAGTTTACCTCCAAGAAAAGTACAATATCCTGTAGTTGATCTTCTATCCACTTGGGAACCAGCATAGTCAGCGTCGATGTAGGCTTCCAAAGTAAGAGCGTCATTCCTTTTGAACAAGATTCCTTTCCCCGGATTGCCTTTCAAGTAATCCAGTACCCTGTAGGCAGCCTGAAGATGAGGTTCTCTTAGATCATGCATGAATTGACTGATCATACTTACAGAATATGCTATGTCTGGTCGAGTGTGAGCAAGGATATAAGTCTGCCAACCAATCTCTGGTACATTCTTTTATCCACAACTGGTTCTTCTTTAGCTTCTCCCAACTTATAGTTTAGATCTATTGGAGTAGAGATAGGCTTACACCCAATCTTCCCTATTTCTGCCAATAAATCAATAAGATACTTCTGCTGAGATATGAAGATCCCCTGTGTGGAATATGCCACCTCAAGACCAAGGAAGTACTTCAATTTCCCCAGTTCCTTTGTTTCAAATTCTTTTACTATTCTCAGCTTTAATTCATGCTTATCTTTCTCATCATTTCCAGTCACTATGATGTCGTCCACATAGATTAAAAGAGCAATCACTCCCCCTACAGTTGAATGTTTAATGAAAAGAGTGTGGTCACCTTGGCTTTGTTTATACCCAGATTCCTTCATGACTTTTGCAAATCTACCAAACCATGCTATAGGAGATTGTTTTAACCCATAAATGACCTTTTTCAGCTTGCACACCTTGTTACCCATGTCCCCTTCAAATCCCGGAGGGATGTTCATGTAGATTTCCTCCTTTAGGTCACCATGGAGGAATGCATTCTTAACATTATACTGTAGCAATTGCCAATTGAAGTGAGCAACCAATGATAACAGGATTCTCACAATGTTCATTTTTGCAACTGGAGCAAAGGTTTCCTGATAATCCACCCCATAAGTCTGAGTGTACCCTTTGGTTACTAACCTTGCTTTATATCTTTCAAGGGATCCATTAGCCTTGTACTTCAATATAAAAATCCACTTGCAATCAACAATATTTTTTTCCTTCGGTTTATCAACGATCTCCCATGTTTTATTCTTTTCTAATGCACTCATTTCCTCTTTCATAGCATTCCTGCATTCTCTTTTTGACAATACCCCAGACACATTGTTAGGGATGACAATGGTGTTCAAATTGACAATGAATCTTTTGTGGGCTGGTGATAGACGCTTAAGAGATACATAGTGAGATAATGGATAGAGTGGATTGGATTCTTGGACTTGTGTCAGTTCAAAAACGACATTTCTCCTTGAATGCACCTGAGGAAATCTTGGGAAATTGTGAGTGACACTGGTTGGAGTAGGAGATGATACGGGTTCAGGATCAGGTGACTCAAATGTGATTGGTTCAGAGGACTCAGATTCAACTGGAACATGAGGAGAGTTTGATTTAGGTTCAACAACACGGGCTGACACATGCGGAATGCAAGGGTTTTAAGTGGTTCAAAGGGCTCACAAGTACTATCTTCCATCATGAAAATCTCCCCCTGAAGAGAGGACTTGGAAAAAAGGGTTTATTTTTTGTGAAAGTGAAATCTGCAGAGATGTAAAATTTTCTTGTAGAGGGGTTGTAACACTTGTATCCCTTTTGAGTGGAGGAGTAACCGAAGAAAACACATTTGATGACTCTGGGGTCTAGCTTCCCTCTATGTTGTTTATGGACATGAACAAAGGCAGTACACCCAAATACCCTGGGTGTGAGGCCATTTGAGGTTCTGAAGTGGGGGTAGAAGCTATTAAGGACCTCTATGGGGCTTTTGTTTTCTAACACACGGGAGGGAATTCTATTGACATATATTTGGCAGTAAGAACGTCTTCTCCCCAATAGGAATTAGGAGCATTCCCTTGAAATAGTAAGGCTCGGGTGGTGTTGAGTAAATGCCCATTTTTTCTTTCAGCTACCCCATTTTGTTGGGGTGTGTCCACACATGATGAGTCATGGATAATCCCATGTGATGTAAAGTAAGGTGATAGAATTTGATTGAAGTAGTCTCTAGCATTGTTTGTCCTAAAGCTTTTTACTTTGACCCCAAATTGATTTTGAACCATTGAATGAAAATTAGGTATAACCGTGCTAACATCAGATTTTTGTTTAAGAAGGAAGAGCCATGTAACCCGGATGCAATCATCAATTAAGGATACAAACCAACAAGCCCCAGAAACATTAGGTATAGTGGAAGGACCCAATATGTAACTATGAATCAGATGAAAAGGATGATAACTTTTTTTGCTAATAGGAAAAGATACATGGGTATGTTTTGCCAATTCACAAGTGTCCCAATGAAACTCAGAAATATCTAATACTTAGAATAAATGAGGAAACATTATATTTAAAACCCTAAAAGAGGGATGACCAAGACGTAAGTGATATAGCCAAATGACATATTTGTTCGAGGAACTAATGAGAGATGAAGAAAAATTGCTCCTAATTTTCTGGGATGGCTCAAGGTGGTAAATACCGCTCCTTTCCTTAGCAAGTCCAATCCTCCTCCTCGAGTTCTGATCCTGAAATTACAATAAGAAGGGAAAAAACAACATAATATTTGAGATCATGAGTCAATTTTTGAATGGACACAAGGTTTGTTGACAGTTTGGGTACATGGAGAACGTTTTTAAGGATAAAGCTGGGTGTGATATGTATTTCTCCAATCTCTGCGACGGTAGCTAAAGAACCATTGACCATGACAATTTTCCTATTACTTGGACATGGGGTATAGGCGTGGAAGAGTTGAGATGTGGGGGTCATATAGTTAGTAGCTTCGGAGTCTATGATCCAAGAGTTGGTATAGAATTTGTCTAAAACACTCATGCAAACAGTTTTACCTGAAAGAGCTATCGAACATGCTCCAGAAGGCTTCTCAAGAGATTCCAACAAGCTTCTTAACTTTTCAATTTCTTCACTGCTGAACCCCTCTATTGCTGAATTTTCCTCAATATTAGGTTGCTCTGCCGTATGCGCTTGAGGCCTTTGTTGCCCCCCACGGTTGCCCCATTCTTGGCTTGGAGGTTTACCATTCCGCTTCCAACACTTCTCCCTTGTATGCCTTGGTTTCTTGCAGTTAGTACACCAAAGATTGTCTTTGTTCTCCTTCCCTTGGTTATCTCTACTCGAGTGTTTAGGCAGATCATTCTTCGACTTCTCCTGATTTATTTTTGCTGTTAAGGCTGACCCATCCATAGTATGTGGTTATAACATGACACTCCTTCGACTTTCTTCTGCTCGGATTAATGAGATTGTCTCTTCTAGAGACGGTGTATCCTCCTTGCCGAGGATTTGGATCCTAACATGATCAAATTCTAAATTCAATCCTGCCAAAAAATCGTATATCCGATCATTTTCAATAAACTTCTTCAAAGTTGCAGCATCATCAGAGCATTTCATCTCAATTACTCGATAGTGATCCAATTCCTACCAAAGATTTTGCAACAGAGTTGCATACACTGTGAAAAATTTGTCTCTTTGTTTGGTGGCTCCGATTTTTTCCTTGATTTCATACACAAGGGCAACATCATGGGCCTTCGAGTATGTTTGGTTGATATAGTCCTAGATTTCCTTTGCGGTATTCAAGATCATGCAAGTGTCATTGATCGTTGGGTCCATGGAATCCCATAGCCAGGACATAATCATGGAATCCTCCTCATCCCATGCGGTAGAGGCTGAATGCCTTTTTTTCTGGTCCGGTTCCAAGTAGTTGATTAAGTCTCCCTTTGCCCTTTACGTATGTGCGGACAATTTGGGACCATTTGAGATAGTTCTTCCCATTGAACCTGTTGGATGCCCGAATATTCTGCAACTCTCCAATTTTCTGAACCGTATTGGATTCTTCAGAACGGTTGGAATTACTGGAGACAGTGGTTTCGGACATTGACATGATGGGGAAGAGAAATCCGCAGCAATTAAGGTTGTAATATGCAAAAAGGGAAGCCTAGAGAAGAGAAACACAACAATGAAGGCTGTTTGAAGAAGAATACGAAACCCCAGAAAATTCCAAGATACAGAGGCTGAAGAATAGCCGGTTGCACAGAAAAAACCATCTGGGTAGGGAGGCCTCACGACATAGAAACAGGAATCCAATTGAAATTCCTGTGCATAGAGACGAGAATCTGATTAAAATTCCTGTAGGGAGGCGCCAGGGGCAAAAGAATCAGCGGCAAAAGAGTCAGCGACATAGGAATCGGCGGCAAAAGAATCAGCGGCAAAGAGATACAGGTAATAGCGACATGAAATCAACGACAACAGGGTGAAATCCTCTAGGGTTTGGAACCTGTCTCTGATATCATGTGGTAAATCAGAAAGGAGAGAAAATAATTTTGTATTTCCTTCTTTTATTTTTGAATTGATAATACATGGTATTATATATGAGGTTACAAGGAGAAAAAATAGGAAATTGACTCATTCCTGAATCTGGAAACTATTTAACTAATTCCCTCAATTTGAGGGATTACAAATTAATTCTAATTCCCTCTATTTAAGTGATTACAAATTAATTCTAATACCCTTAATTTAAGGGATTACAAATTAATTCTCCTAACCTTATTTCCATCTCAGACACACCTCGACAATTCTCACAGGTAAATTAATAAAGTTAGTTGATATTATTGTTCATAGGAAGATAAATATCATATGTATTTAATAAATGAGTTAAAGATAAGACTGAGGAGATTGGTAGCTTAGATTTTAAAAATTGGTATTTTGGCAGGAGTCGTACTGGAAATGGTGTCGATTTAATTATAGATAAGAGTTTGAAAGATAGTGTTGTAAAAATTAATTGAATTGTAGATAGAATTATAACCCTTAAGATTGTGTTGATACTAAGATCTTTAATGTTACAAGTGTTTATGCTTCTCAAGTAGGTTTAGATACAAGTTCTTAAAAAAAAATTGTAATGACTTAGAAGAATTAATACAAATGATATTTTTTGAAGAAATATTTTTTATTGGAGGAGATTTAAATGATATGTTGGTAGAGTGATAAGAGTTTTTAGAAATATTCATGGTGGCTACGGTTTTGGAGTGATTAATGAAGAAGGTAGAGTTATTAGATTGTGCTTTAACATATAATTTTATTATTGCTAATACTTTATTTAAGAAAAGAGATGAATATATTATTGCTTGTAAGAATAGATCTAATAAAACACAAGTTTATTTTTTTTATGAGAAGAAGAAATCTATGAGATTGTATAGATTGTAAGGTCATTTCAAGTGAGAATTTACGTACCCAATTTTTGTTATTAGTTATGAATTTTAAGATGAAGAGTTGTAAGATAAAAAATACTAGGAATCCTTGTCATAAAGTTAGATGAGGACACCTAAAGACAAATGAAATTATTTTATAAGTGAACTTTAAGATTTCAAGATTTGGGATGTTCATGAATAAACAAATTCTATGTGGGAAAAAGTAACAAACACTATCAAACAAGTGATAAAAGATGTACTTGGAGAATTAATAGGAAAAATTTCTATAATTAAAACTTGCTGATGGTAGAATACTTATGTGCAAGAAAAGATAAAATATAGGAAGCTGTGTTATAAAAATTGGTTTAAATGTAAAAGCTTAGAAAATTGAAAAAAAATATAAGGGGCCCATAGGGAGTTCAAAAGAATAATTTTTGACGTTAAAACTTTTCATTTCATATTTATAATTGATTAGATACTAAAGAGAGTGAAAAATATATGTATAAACTAGCTAAACAAAGAGAAAAAAAATTTAAAGATTTAACTCAAGTAAAGTATATTAAAAATGAAATTCAAAACATGCTTTTCTTAGAGTAAAATATTCAACATCAGTGAGTAAGTTATTTTGATAAAATTTTCAATGAAGTTTCTAAAAATATGATCAATTTTAATGATTTTAATATTGTTAATAATGATAAAATATTTTATTTTTATGTCTCATTAGTAAAAATGAAGTTGAGAAGGCTTTAATGAAAACCAAGGGTAAAAAATTAGTAGGACCTGATGATATCCCAATTGAAATGTGGGAATATTTAGGAGATTTGGAGTTTCTTGGCTTATTAAACTCTTTAATATTATTTTACAAACTAAAAAAGATGACTGAGGAGTGGAGGAAGAGTATTTTGGTTCTCATTTTTAAGAATAAAGGGGATGCACAGGAGTGTGCAAATTATAGATGAATTAAGTTGATGCGTCATATTTTAAAATTATAGGAGAGGGTAGTTGAATATAGCTTAAGACGTGTTATAAAGATTTGTCATAATTCATATTGATTTATGTTGGGCAAATCTACAATGGAAGCTATAAATTTATTGAGAAGTTTGATGAAGAAGTACAAAGAGGAGGATTTACATATAATTTTTATTAATTTAGAAAAAGCTTACGATAAGGTTCTAAGAGAAGTCAGTTCGAGAGTTCTAGAGAAGAAAGGTGCTGATATGACTTATATTTAAGTCATTAAGGATATGTATATTAGAGCTGATACTTGTGTTTGAACAGAAGGAGGATTGACCAAGTATTTTCCTATTACAGTTAGGCTACAACAGGGATTGGTTTTAAGCCCATATCCTTTTGTTTTAGTTATGGATGCTCTTACTGGACATTTAAAGGAGGATGTACCTTGGTGTATGCTTTTTGCTAATGATATACTTCTTGTGGATAAGACTAGAGAAAGAGTTTTTGATAAACTTGAATTATGTAGGTCTGCATTGGAGTCTAAAGGCCTTCGTTTGAGTAGAACCAAAACTGAATTCATGGAATATAATTTTAGTAGTAGTGGCTCTAGTGACAGAGTTGTAACTATGAGTGATCAAATCGTTAAAAAGTGTTAACGTTTTTGATATTTTGGGTCTATCATTCAAAGTGATGGTCATATAGATGAGGATGTTATTAGTAGAATCTAAGATGATTGGTTGAAGTGGAGGAATGCTTTGGGCTTATTGTGCGATAGAAAAGAACCACTTAGACTGAAAGAAAAATTTTATACGAAGGTTGGCCTTAAAAGGAAAACATGGTTAAGTGTTGCTTATTGTGATCAGTCTAATTAGTAAAGTTAAGTGTTGCTGAAATGACAATGCTTAAGTGGATGCATGGATTATCACTTATAGACAAAATGCGAAATGAATATATCCGTGATAGTTTGGTGTAGCTCAAATGAAGGACAAGTATAGAGAGAGTCGTCTTATATGGTTAAGTCACATTAAACATCGGCCATCTGATGATCCGTTTAGGAGGGTAGATGTTTTATATTCGACTTATGTTAAAAAGATAGAGGTAGATCTAAAAAAACTTGGGTTTATTGTATAAAAAATGATCTTAATTTATTATAATTAATTGAAAATATGCTCTCAATAGGATGTAAAGGAGAAAAATGATTCATATAGCCGACCACACTTGTAGGATAAAGGCTTGTTGTTGTTGTCCTTACCTTCTTTTTTTAAACTTAGGTTTAATAAAGGACTTTTAAAAGCATTTATCCTTGTTACTTAGCTCTATTCCCCCATTCCATCCTAATATGCATTTACATAATTAAATATTTAGCATGGCAAATACTTCCTCTTTTATTTTTTTGATTTTTTACATTTTGACTTATCCCTTGGCATCATGCCACTTTATGTTCACAGTGGCATAATGCGTCTGGTGACCCTCTTACCAAGTTCTATCATATGAGAATTCAATTATCAGAACTTTGAAAATCAAACATATATTAGTATTTGTATATTGAAATGAGTCCACCTCGATGAGGCACTTGCATATGCACTGATAATTAATTCATAGTTGAACACATGCTACCATTACATTTTTGTTAGCATGGGTATATTACGAAATTTACCTCTGAATATTTTTTAAATTAATTTTGAATCCTTTTTCATTTTAAACTTACCATCATTAGCAAGTTTTCGTCTGGACTGCTTGCTCCAAATATAACTTAGTTTTGCTTCATATTTTAAATTTCAATTTGAGTTAGCCTAAGGCTCAAGGATTCCAATTATGTTTGGGTCAGTAGATTGGATTTAACTATTTAATCCTTTTAACCATAGGAATGGGGTAATGATGATGAAATGACTGGCCTCAGGAAAAGATAGAAGAACATTATTAACATAATATATCTTGAATGACCACATTTATATTAGCGAACACAAACTAAAAGAAATAAAACAATTGGTTGAGTCATTTATGATTCAAATTCAAGACCTTGACAACATTTTTTGAAGGTCTTCACTCTTCACCAGCTTTGTGGGAATTTCGGGAAGATTTTTTTCCCATCCAATTAGTGACAGTTTGTAGAATATGAAACATAACGTTGTTCAAGTAACAGCCATTTTTCTAAGGCATCGGCCATAAATCAAAATTTACAAATTTCGTGATGTTGTGCTGAGCTAAACAAATTTATGATGACAGGCGAAGTCTGCATTTAAGTAGGATAATGGCTGACAGAATAGACAGTATTGGCTTTTGCTATGATTAAAATTACACTTATTTGTTTTCTTTGGATTTTTAATAGATCTTAGTATCTCACAACGAAAAAGTTACTTGCAACCAAAATAGGGACGAAATGAGAATCTTAGGTTAGATACATCATAGAATTTGGTGTACACGATGAGAAATAATTATATCAGAGGACAATTGTAGTAGCATCTATTCAAGCTAAGGTAGCGAGCAATGGAATTAAATGGATTGGGCTTACACAATTGAGGACTAAAAATGCACTAATAAAGCAAATCTATGGAATTATTGTGCAAGCTTTATGAAGATAAAAAGTCAACCAAAGTTGATATGCATGAATTTTATGCCTATAGGCTTCCACAAAATACTATAACATCTCAGGTATCTCTCATGAGGAATGGAGAAAAAAATTATGAAGCTAACCCGAAATATTTAAGATAATGCTAATAATGGTACTTAAGACAGCTACTTTTCACATTTAAAGCTTTTTTATTTTTCAAACAAGAGGAACTTGTAATTTATGAAGATTATTTTTAAGATTTCCGTCTTAATCTTTTGATTCTGCTTCAGTTATTCTTCTGCTTTTATGTTTTAGGTTGCATCATTGTCATTCTGTTACAACGGTGCCATTGCTTATGCAGGTCCTACTATTCTGTTTTTCCAAGAAAATGCTGGCAGTATCCTGGAGATTTTTCTTCTTTTCATGTCTCTTTGAGTGTGTAAGTGTGCTTGTGCGAGGGAAGGGTATTTATTAATCTGGTATTGCCCTGTGCAGCGTTCTGTTTTCTACCTTGACTATCTCATGTAGATATTGCCCATCGTCTTGAATGTGTTCGCATCATGATTCAGAGGCTCCAATGTAATGTTTTTTTGCTATCTTACCGAGGGTATGCCTTCTCCCTGCTTCTATCTCCGTGCTTTTAGATGGTTCCGTTGAGTGGTTTTTTTCTAGGGGCATTTACATACATACCACTTATTTCCTTTGTATTTACACATCTAACACCCAAACTTTACTTCTAACATTTATACCATCACATCGCAAATACGACTGACCTTTGAAAAGTGAAATATACCTTTTTATACATAGGTAAGGTTGAATACATGTATAAACTGGAATTAAGGTTTTTGATATGTAAATGCATAGGAATTGAATGGTATGTATGTAAATCTTCCTTTTCTTTATCCTTATTACTGGTGTTTGGTACTCAAGATCATTTTTTACATGTCCACTCATAAAGATACGGAGCTAGCGATGGTGATCCATCTCAGCATGGCATTATCATGGATGCTCAGGTTTCTTCTTTTGATCTTTTCGCTTTTGCAGTTTTGAAACTTGATACTTTGATTTTTAAGTTCTATTTTGGTTTTCTTTCTTTTTACCGTTGCCAGGCAGCATTGGATCATCTCTTCCAAAGAAGTGACATTGATACGTCAAAAATAATTGTCTTTGGAAGATCACTAGGAGGTGCTGTGGGGTCAGCCCTTGCAAAAAACAATCCTGATAAGGTTTGTTCTCTGAAACTTTTGGTTTTTATATTGTTATCCTTAAAGATGGCTTGATAATATAATATGGAAACGTAGAAAGATTATTTGATTGTTAGTATTATAAATTTATAGGCCATATAATGCTCTTTACAGTTTAGCTCATTCGGTGTTTACTTGTTGTCTTATATTCGGGATTCCTGGGTTGCTTAGCTGCGAAGATTCCTAATATTATTTGCTTATTTTTTATGTTCACAGGATAGTCTGTGTCAAGTATACTCAAATGGTGTTTTGCTTACTTTTTCTAAGTTGATCATGGCCTATGACCATGGGTCAACAAAATTATGGGATCTTGATTGGATTCATAATCATTCTTCACGTCATTAGCTCTGAGCCTACAGTGATAAATTTCATAATTTAGAGTTCTAATTACTGCTACCATACATTGAGCGATCAACACTCTAATGGCTAGCTTTAATCAAAAGTGTTTTTTTGTTATCAAGGGAAGTTAATTAACCATAGAGGCTTGTGTCTTTGGAAAACCTCAAAA
>JXCR01139232.1:232435-248925 GCA_002079205.1 Phalaenopsis hybrid cultivar
ATACATAGAGAGAGAGAGAGAGAGAGAGAGAGAGAGAGAGAGAGAGACGCCACGTACTCAAATCAGTTTGTCGAGCATCTGCTTATCAGTTGTAAGCCCCCTCTGGTCTGGGGTTCGATTCCCCTCAAGTGTAGGGTGTGGTACTCGAATTCTTAGGCGCATGAGAGATGGCTGAGGCTCGTATAATAGCCTCCGGCCATTCTTTTAATATATATATATATATATATATATATATACACACACATANAGTAGAAAGATTATTTGATTGGTAGTATTATAAATTTATAGGCCATATAATGCTCTTTACATTTTAGCTCGTTCGGTGTTTACTTGTTGTCTTATATTCTGGATTCCTGGGTTGCTTAGCTGCGAAGATTCCTAATAATATTTGCTTATTTTGTATGTTCGCAGGATAGTCTGTGTCAAGTATACTCAAATGGTGTTTTGCTTACTTTTTCTAAGTTGATCATGGCCTATGACCATGGGTCAACAAAATTATGGGATCTTGATTGGATTCATAATCATTCTTCACGCCATTAGCTATGAGCCTACAGTGATAAGTTTCATAATTTAGAATTCTAATTACTGCTACTATAGATTGAATGATCAACACTCTAATGGCTAGCTTTAATCAAAAGTGTTCTTTTGTTATCAAGAGAAGTTGATTAACCATAGAGACTTGTGTCTTTGGAAAACCTCAAAACCCCCAAATCTTAAAGGCCTTACAAAATGAGGGCAAAATCTGGTTATGTCTTATCTATTTTTTCATCTATCTTTTCAATATTTGAGCCAGAACCTCAATATGAACTCTCTCAATCATAATCATCGAGGGAGGTTGGAGCAAGAATTTTTGAAGCCCATTGTATGCTTGATTATTAGGAGGTCACATTGGGCATAACATTGAGCTTTTGATGCCCAAAGGTTATGCTCAACCACCCAAAAGTGGCTTTATTCAAAGTGCAGTTTTTGAGGCTTAGAGTGTACGTTCACTCGTTAGGAGGTTACATTGGGCTTCTAAAGTAGCGAGGCCATGCTTACTTGCATCAGGGTTGCCCAAACGTTTTTTTTATTGATATTCTGCGGTTGGAAACTATGCTCAATTATTAGAAGGCCTCATCAAGCTTTTAAGGCTTGAATGCCATGCTGGGGCGTGTGATGAATTTGGTTCTAGGTCTGTGCTTTTTCAGTAATTTGCAACCCTTGATTTCTTGCAATTCCTGTTTCATGTTTTATTAGACAATTGATGAAAATGATTTTCTATGGCATGCAAAAATCTTTATCGAAATTTATCAAAAAATTAAATAGCATGTTCGCATAAATGTTTGCAAAGAAGAAAAGAAATTTTTTAGCTAGGTTCGTGCTACTTGGCTTGGATCATGGAGTTAGGGTGCCTTTGGTCAAGCCTAGGCGCTTGCTCTGCTCAGGCTCTACTCGGTCCCTTATGCTATTAACATATTACTAGAAATATTTTGCATGAAAATTTCAGAGTATATATATATATATATATACATAGAGAGAGAGAGAGAGAGAGAGAGAGAGAGAGAGAGAGAGAGAGACGCCACGTACTCAAATCAGTTGGTCGGGCATCTGCTTATCAGTTGTAAATTCCCTCTGGTCTGGGGTTCGATTCCTCCCAAGTGTAGGGTGTGATATTCGAATTTTTAGGCGCATGAGGGATGACTGGAGCTCGTATAATAGCCTTCGGCCATTCCTTTATTATATATATATATAGAGAGAGAGAGAGAGAGAGAGAGAGAGAGAGAGAGAGAGAGATTTACATGCAATATAAAATCTAGATAGTATAATATATGTGATATAATATGTCTATTTGTATATTTAGTTGATTAGAAATTAATCTAGTCAATATAAAATTGATTTCATGTCGACTTAAAATTTAAGTTCTATTCGAGTATAATCAACTCAATTCAAAATTATTTTTTAGTTGATTCGACTTGAAATCACAACAATGGGGATCATGGATTGGGTTTATCATGTATTAGACTCATTGTTTCCCAGAGATGGGTGTGGCTTATTGTGCATGCCTCCCAGCCAAGCGATCCTCCTCACCTCTCCTTCTAACACTTTCTCTCCCTCCCTCTCCCTCCTCTTTCTCCTTCATTAATCCTATTTTGAAACCTTTCTCATCTCAGCTTCACTATCAGAATCATCAAATCAATTCATTGCTTGTTTGAGCCTTTATCCTTTGTTTCCATGCGCACTTTGGTGTGCTAACCGTTTTCACTTGCTTTGCTAGCCCTGTGAAATGACAAACGGCTATTACTGATCCACATCCATCAATTAATAGCTGGACAGATTGAAGATAAGGATGGAGACATAGAAATTTGGAAAAAAAGAATTTTTTTTAATTTTTTGCAACGTTATTAAATTAGTGTAATGAGGCGATATGGTAGAAGCTCGTTCAATTTCCTTTGAAGGTACTACTATAGTAATTTTGAATAGAGTTGTCGTTCAATTGTAAAGAGAAGATATTAGGGTAGAGAGTGTATAGCTGAGAGATTTTATTTTTTTTAAGAAGTTGGTGGAGTATGTTTTAGGTTCGACTGGTGTTAAGAAAGGCAGAGGTAGGCCTAAAAATACGCATATTGTATAAAAAATAATCTTAATCTGTTAGAATTAAATGAAAATATGATACTTAATAGGACACAATGGAGAAAAAAGATTCATGTAGCTGACCCTAGTTAGTGGGATAAAGGCTTGTTGGTGTTGTTGCTGCTGTTGTAGAAGTTGGTGGAATGGAGAATGCCCCACATCACTTTGGCATCGTCTGACACATGATGGTGGAAGCAATCATGGATTTGAAATTATAGAGCATTCATGTGAGAATCACATTATCAGAGGATTGCTAGGAGTATTTTTAATATATTGAAACAGTGAAATCTTTTTGATTAATTATAATACTAAAACAGATACCCACAAGAGATACCAGGAAATAAATAGGTTGTTGTTATTGATATATCGTAATAATAAAGAAAAAATAATAAATAATTCTGTATTTCCAATTTGATAAATTCTATATGATAACAACGAGCTTATCTACTTTCATAATCTAACTCATATAATATTTACTCCCGTATGACTAGTCCTGCTTTCATTGTACAATTCAATAATGAAAATTTTATAATGTATTTGGCTGAATGATGTGGCTCTTTACTTATTCTAGTTTACTTTGTAATTACCAGAATCCAATTATGATCCTGGGCACCATTTCATTCTAAGAATTTATCATTTTTTTCCTCACAAATGAGCCCTTTCGACATATTTTTGGTATGCCCTTTAAGCTCTTTTTATTTTTCTTAAAAACTACTTTATGCTACTGTCAGTAAACTTGGCGTCGCTAATTTTATTTCTTTTATTTATGTTACTATGAGTGAACTTAAATATATTTTTTTATTCAAATTGCTTTATTTACACTGCTAATAATCTATTTCCTTTTAAATTTTTTTTATTTAGTTTCTTAGGAGTAAAAATTATGTAGTTCCTTGAATCATATTCTATGATTCTCGATGATTGACAAAACTATTCGATGGTACTCTAATAATAACATAAAGGCCATTTACAAATTACATTCATAGCACACAATTCTGATGTATTTACTTATCTCACACCTAAATTTACATATTTACTCACATCAATCAAATCTTTAATAACACGTCAAAAATGTCACTATTGCCTTCTTTAAAAGTGAAATATACATTTTCATGCAATGATTTAAAGCATCAAAATGCTATGCATGTAAATATGGAAGTTTAGGTGTGAGATATGTAAATACATAATTGTGTGCTAGGTACGTAATTTTCATGTAACTATTTTCAAGCACTTTAATCTGCTGATTGGTGAAATCTGGTCACACTAAATTTCAGGTTTCCGCTCTTATATTGGAAAATACTTTTACTTCTATCCTGGATATGGCTGGAGTTCTGTTGCCCGTCCTCAAGTGGTTTATAGGTGGCGGTGCTTCCAAGGGTCCGAAAGTTCTTAATTTTCTTGTCCGCTCACCTTGGAGTACCATTGATATTATCGGACAGGTGAGTTTTCACGTCCCTTAGGAACTTGTTTTACGACTTTGAATCATTGGAATTTAAGGGTAACTCATCAAGTTTTACTTTAAAGAAATTTCAAAATTATCATAAAATATCAAACTTAAAAATTAAAAAGGTTTTTTATGTAGCGCTGAATTATGTTGTTGAATGTCTGGAAGCAGTTAGGCCTATACATATATGAGACTATTCCTCCTGATCTCTGCTGTTGTGATTTCTTTGCTTTTTAAGAGCACAATCTGCGATGGATTAACCAAGTTGTCAATTATCATTTTTGCTGTTATTGTTATCAGTTTCTTCTGTTAATAGTGTGCTTTGATACTTACCAACATGTTGAACTTATCCATTCAAATTGTATTTCATGTATGCTCTACATGCTCGAAAGCATAGGATATTGGTTGAAAATAAAATAAATAATCCCATTGTGTTGGGTTCAAGTGCTCACCCTACCCGAAAGAAGAGGGAAATTGACATATGTACCATACAATTCTTATGGATTTATATGTATTAACACCTAAAATTTGATATTTACATTAATTACACCTTCGAACTATGAACCTATGTGTAAAAAGGTGTATTTGACTTCTAAAATATTAGTAAAGTGCTATTTTTAATGTGATGTTAAAGATTTAGAGTGTTATGAACGTAAATATTAAACTTTGGGTGTTCGGTACGTAAATTCATAAGAATTGTGCGGTATGTATGTGAATGCCCCCTGAAAAAATTGTATTTCATGATCTTTTGGTGCAGTCTTACTGATCCATTGTTTTCATACAGATCAAACAGCCAATTCTTTTGCTCTCTGGGTTGCAAGATGAGATGGTTCCTCCATCACACATGCAAATACTTTACGAAAAAGCAGCTGAGAATAATTCACGGTGTCTTTTCATTGATTTTCCTAATGGCATGCATATGGACACGTGGCTCTCAGGTGGCGATCGTTATTGGAGGACCATTCAGCTATTCTTCGATCAATATGTTCTACAGACTAAAGACTCTGAAAGTAAGTTATTGGAACAGAATAGTTCATGACGAAGAAGAGTGAAGCTCCTGAAGGTTATTATATTATATTGCAGCACTATATATTTGTCTTTCTTTCTTTCTTCTTTTTTTTTTTGGGAGTTTTTTTGTCTTAATAAAACAGAAGTTTTTAGTTCTGGCTTTTAAGCTCATTTTAATCATATTTATAGTTCAAATTTTAGAAACAATTGTTTTAGTTGCTCGTTCAATATGGATAAAAATCCTATACCAATTTTGTTGCAGAAATTATATGTGGAGGTCTCAAAACGGTGACTCATGTTGTTTTGTTTTTGAAGTTGGTGTAAGTGCAATAGTAATTGCCGGCCAAAGATTATGATTTGTTTTTCGATTGAAATTTTGTCCCTATAAATGTTTCTCTTTTTATATAAAGTCATGGCAAACTTGTGATTAGCTTGCTAAAGTATAAATGCTAAAGTATAAATGAGTATTCATTAAAGCTCAAGCCTGCCCAAACAAGATTTGGCATGTTCTCTTAAGCTCTAGAACTCGATCGACAACTGCTTAGCAAAAGTCATCAACAAGTTTGAAGCATTCAGTTTTACTAAAATCAAGTTACACTCATTTATTTTTGTAGCAAGCGATCTACGGGCATTGTTGTGTATTTTTCTTATTTCTGTGATGTAATATATATATATGATTCAAGAATGTATGGAACTTGTTCCTAGAGTCACTGCCAGATGACAATTGTCCAAGTTGTTTTTGGATTCTATTAACAAAAATATTCAAGCACGAAGGCATTGCCGTCTACACAAATTAGTGATGAGAAAGCTGATGAAAATTTATTTTCCTGTCCTTTTCGGGTGAAGAGTATGGTTGAGAAGAGGAAGTTGTGGGAGTAACTCACACTTTCTAAGGGAGATTGTAAAGATGGAGCCTCTTGCAAAATTCAAGATTCCTCACCCTGATGAGTCCTATGGAGAAATAACTAATCTCGTGGATCATTTTGCTTGTTTTGAATTTGTTGTTTTCTTTTTATTTTTCATGAATTTGTAGGAGTCATGTCTCAGGTGATTCACCTACTTGTCACTTTAAAAAGTATTTTTATTTTCAAGTTAAAGATTATATTATCACTCAATTCACCATTGTCTAAGGGTTACTTGAGAATTTGTTGGCCTCAATAAGTCGCTAAGGGGATTCATAATGAGGTTCCAAAAGGGAATGTTTGAGGTGAGGGATTTGGTGCTGCTTGTGGCTCAACCTACACTTAAAATTTAAGAAAAGGACCATTTTGTAAGGTTCTAAGTGTGTAGTTGCTGAAAACATAGGTTAAGTTGTTGAAAATAATCATGTTAATGTCAAAGTTTAAAACTATAACTCAATTTGTTAAATTTTGATCGAATGAAAATTTTCGCTCATATAAGAAAATTGTAGCGACTTCTTAGGGATCAAAGAAATCTATTGGGGCTCACAAAAGTAGGGGGGAACTTACTTTTTCACCCACATCATTATTATCAATACCAATAATCGTATCATCCTAAGAGAAATAAAAGATGAAAATCAAGTTGATAGCAGAACAATGCAGAAGTCGTCACTTTCTACTCACTGTTGTCAAACCGGTATGCTATATTGTGTTATAGCTAAACTAATTGAAAACATCCAAAATAAAAATTTCTCTAAGTGCTCCCTTGAGGACTAGTTCTCATTCAAGTGATCCTTAAAAGTATTGTACGCTCCGGAAAAATCACAGGCATGATATTGAGGAGCATCAACATCTCCATAATTTAGTAGAGGAATTTATCAATATAGTAAAATATAAAGAGTCTGTTCTTGCAAAGCAAACCTACACATCATTGGAATGGTATGCAACATTCTTGGTATATTGGGACAAGAAGCCTCTCACTGAGTAAGCCTTTAATAATTTTGGTTGGGAGATAAAAATGTGGTGCTCTTCATATTTTCTAACGCGGATTGACCAACAATGAGAACNTTTCATATTTTCTAAAGCGGATTGACCAACAATGAGAACTCTTATAATGATGCTATTATGCTTAATGCCATTTTCATAACACAACCAAATTGACAACATTTTAATTCTCAGATGGAGTTTAGTAAATATTATGTTTCAAAAATATATTTAAGAAGAAAAATATTAATGATTCTTCTTTGTTTGAAGAATATTGAACCATTATTTTTTTGAGAAAAAAAAAAAAAACTAAATGTATACCTATATTATCAATATCGAGAGAGATGAGAAATATTATTTACAACAATGTTTGACACATCATTATAGGCTTTTTGCTAATTCATAATGTTATTTTTTTGTTGATCACTTCTAAATACTTTTAGGGAATTCATTTTTACCATATCTTCTTAAAGTTCTCAACAGCAAGTAGTGGCAGTGAGAAGGGGCTTGCTATACCAAAGAAAGGGTTCCCAATCTTTAGATTCGAAGGAGGTATAGACTCTAGATTTCTGAGGTGATTGAAGTAGAACTTGTTGATTTCTTTGATTTAAACTCAACTTGACTTAATTGATATTTACCCTTTTTCAACCTTATTGTATGATCTTTATTGATGCATCTCTAAGTGCTATCAAATTAAAATGCATGAAGTGGACTCCAAAAAATGATTTTCATTATTAGAGATAGTTTATAGTGCTGAAGATGTTGCTCTTTTGTTTGAAAAATAAATGTGTGATTTATTAAAAAATAATATACAATTTCTTCGAGGAATATGAAGGAAAAAAATATTGAATTTTATGTTGACTATTATTTGACAACAAGCAATGCTCTAGAACAAAACATTCTTAACCTAAAAAAAGCATCTAATGCTCTAAAAAGGTGCAATATGAGACTTAGTATATTAATGTGTATTTTTTATACAAGTTCTAGAAAAATTTTGAGTTTTCTACTCATTTGGAAAGGAATGAAAATAAACTCAAATAAAATATATAAAATGTTAGGAGAAAGGTGCATGCAATTCTTTGAAATGCTATGAAGCACTATACATTTATCATGACGTGAAGCATACAAAAATGCTTTTAAGCAATTGAAGTTCCTTTTATCCTCGTCACAATTTTTTAAAGTCTGCAGCCAAAAAATTACTTGCATTTATAATGTAGGTTTGGGGAGGAAGTTGTCAGCTCAGTGTTAACTAGAAAAGATGAAAAGAAGTAATAATTGATTTAATTTATTAGAAAAGTTCTTGAAGGAGTTGAGCTAAGATACTCAAAAATGGATAATTTGGGAATTCACTTTGATAATTAAAATGCTATGACTCAATCTTATTTTTATTTGTATTATATTTATGTAATCAATAATCATCCACTCAAAATAATTCTGATAAAACTTGATTATTTAGAGAAACTTCTGTTAAGTGGGCAATAATGAGTTGTATGTTAAACCAATGACTTCTATCAAGTCATAGGCATTGGCTAATGTTTTTTATTCTTTTTAATACTCAGAGTTGTCAACTTGTCTATTTATATATTGTCATCGTATGATTCACCTTTCCAAATAAATCTCTCTCTCTCGGGTGATTTGAAGAGCGGATGAATCAGAAAAGATGGGATATATGACGAAGATAAACAAACAAATTTAAAAAGAAATATGGAAAACTTATGTATAGATAAATCTTGTGTGATAGATCGAGAGTATACGTCCAAATAAGCTTAGATTGAAATATCTCAAAACATGTTATCCACGAAGAAAATCCTTACATAAACCACCCACAACTAGAGAACCAAAAAGAAAATTTTTGTTTTGGGCTCAAGAGTACTCTCAAAGGAACATATCTTTTTATCTACCACAAGATGACACATTGAAGTCCAAACACAAAAAGAAAACTAAGAATTCATCTCCCTCAAATCACACAGTTCTAATTATAACAAAACAATCATAGTACAAACACAAACACATTGATACAACACTTAACACAACAACAACAACAAACACAAACACAAATACAAATTTGGGCTGCCTCCCAAGAAGCGTTTAGTTTAACGTCATCAGCCCGATGAATCCAGATATTTACTCAGGATGATCCAACATTAAAACCTCATTTATCAAAGATCTCTCACCAACTAGGTAGGGTTTAAGTTTTTGCCCATTCACTTTAAACACTCTACCATTAATTTCAATTACACTAAAAGGATAAACCTATAATACAATAAATGGTCCTGTCCACCCGGACTTAAGTTTTCCGGGGAATAATATTAATAGTGTATTATACAATAAAACCTTCTGTCTAGGTTCAAAAATTTTCCTAAGAATTTTTTGATCATGTCATGTTTTCATTTTCTCTTTATATATTTTTGCATTTTCATAAGATTCTTATCTAAACCCATCGAGTTCATTTAATTGTAGTTTTGCTCCGCATATAATATTGAACTCTTTAATAGCCCAATAAACTTTATGTTCTAATTTTATGGGTAAGTAACAAGATTTATCAAATATAAGCCTATCTGCAAACATTCATATATGTATTTTATAAGGAGTCATATAAGTCCACAAAACATCGTCTAGTCTCAAAAACCAATTGTTTCTATTAGGATTGATAGTTTTTTCTAGAATTCTTTTGATTCTTTATTTGATACTTCTGCTAAATCACTCGTATGGGATGATATATTTAAGTACACTTTGAGCTTCATAATTAGGCAGGGTCACTACCTCTATCCACTTTGAGATATGGTCCACAACTATCAGAATATACAAATTTCTTAATGAAGGTACAAATGGTCCCATGTAGTCTAAACCCCAAACAATAAAAATCTCAATCTCCAAGAAAATTCAGAGGCATTTTATTTTTCTTAGAAATATTACCTACTCTCTAGCATCTTCACAAGTTTTAATACATCCTTAAATAGGGTAAACCAATAAAATCTAGAATAAAAAATCTTAACAACAATTCTATATACTCCAAAATGACCCCCATATTCAGAATTGTGATATTTTTTAAATAATTTTGAGGGTTTCTTCTATGTGTAATCTCTTAATTATCTTATCCTTACAATTTCTATAAAAGTATGAGTCATACCAAAAGTAATATTTGGCGTCATGGACAAATTTCTTTTGTTGATGGATGTCAGACCATATCACATAATATAAAATTATAATATATGTTACATAATATAAGAAACTAATATTCAAAAAATTTTTTAAGGCAAAATTGGGAGAAGCAACTACGAGTGAGAGAGGAGACATTTTAACAGAATGTAGATTCTAGGAGGGAGAGCTGAGGAACAAGCTGATGATCAGGTAAGGATGTTGAACTTCTTCTTTAAGGTGTGATATTGAACACATTAAAATGTAACTAACTTTAACGATGAACCTAATTATCTTAAATTTAAATAATATTTGCTTAAAATGTATAATTTGGCATTAAAATATATAATATCAATTTTGATATTCACATCACTTGTTTATTTACACGTACATTTTTAGGTTTAATAATTGAGAAAAATAAAACCAAGCAATTCATAAAAACCCAAAAAAAAGGAAAATTACAACCAATAATTTAAGTAATATTTTTAGTAATTGAATCAATCCAACCAAATATGATCAACTCAGTTATTTTTCTCAGTTTTATCCAAACAATACATTGTTAGAAAGACCCCTAATAAAATCACATAACTACATTGAAATCATTGTTAGAAAGACCTACACTACTATCATAAAAATGAACTGCATGCCCAAATTGTTGATTCTCTTATAACTTGTAAATACTTTACAATAGGATTACATTGTGTGCCATAACATCTAATTTACTTAAAAAATAGGAAATATGAACCCATCATTAAAAGGAGTAGAGCATCATCGTGGCTTTAAACTCATTAAAACATAGCACACCATCGCCATTCAAATCAAAACTAAAAATCATAGAACGACATTGCTCGATTAGCTTCCACAAACCCAAGCGGGTCAGCATTCTCTTCAAGCTTCTATCTGTAATAAAGCCCCTCCCTTCCATTTCATATAACTTTAGAGCCTCCCTTACCATATGTTCTTCATTACTCTTTTTCCTCCTCACTAGTTTCCATTCCAGCAATCTCATGAAATCTTCCATGTCGAGAAGACCATCATCATCTCAAGTCGGCATGTTGTAGGAAAACTTTGGCTTCCTCACAACAGAGCTCTTCTCCAATGGTTTTCATAAGAAGCTGAAGCTCACATAAAGAGATTTTACCATCACCATTATGATCAAAGCAGCTGAAAAGGCGCTCCTTCTCCTTCTGTACATTTGCAAAGGAAATAGATGTCATATTAATCGCTGCCGTTTTTCTTTGTGGAACTTGAAGAGATAGAAGGGGAAGTAGATGAAACCTGAGAAAGCTTAATATTAATGAATTTGCTTGGGTTAATATGTATAAATATATAGTGGTTAGTAGTAGACCTTTTTAATGTTTCAGGTATTCTTATAATTGCTTATATGTTTTAAAATTGCAGTTTCTGGTAGAATTGCAAAATTTAGCAGTTACGTTGATCTAATAAATAAAACTAGATATTGTTAATTGGAAAATATTGGCCCGATCTGTTCCAATTTAGATGTGTATTATAGTTTTTTTCCTTTTGCATTTATAGTTTTATCAGCTTTAAATTAATTCATCGAAATTAATTTAAAAAAGATAAATTTACGTATATGCCACAAAAATCTCAGGTATTTGCATATGTAACACCTAAAGTTTGATATTTATAACACTTTACTGTCATAAACTTATAAAATATGCATGAAAATTTAATCGCACAAACATGCAAGATAATAAGAGAAATTTAATTGCCCAAGTTTATTTTTAATTACTAAATCAATCAAACCAAATAAGGTCAACTCGGTTCTATTTCCTAATTTTATCCAAACAATGCAATCCCCTAGTAAATCCACATCATTACATTTGTAATAAGTGATAGACTGGTTTACAACACAAATTTAAAATGGATTGCCCAAACTGCTGAATTTTTTATAACTTGTAAACATATGCAAGGATTAGGCTGTGTGCCATAACATCCAATTTCTTTAAAAGCAGAATCAGCATATCAATCAAAACATTTCTTAAAATTGAAAAGGTGTACCAATCACTAAAAGTGTTAGAGCATCATCATGGCCTTAAACTCTTCAAAACAAAGCACTCCGTCACCGTTCAAGTCAAAACTAGAGATCATAGAACGACATTGCTCTATCGGCCTTGACGAGCCCAAGCTGCTTAGCATTCTCTTTAAGCTCATATCAGTTATAAAGCCCCTCCCTTCCATTTCGTATAACTTGAAGGCTTCCTTTACCATGTATTCCTCGTTATGACTCTTTTCTTTCTCACTAATTTCTATTTCTGCCAATCTCATGAAGTCATTGAAGTCAAGCAGATCATCATCATCTGAGTCAGCATATTGCAGGAAAGACTTGGCCTCCTTAAAGCAGAGCTCTTCTCCAATGGATTTCATAAGAAGCTGAAGCTCTGACAAAGAAATTTTACCATCACCATTAGTATCGAAGTGGCTAAAGAGGCGCTCCATCTCCTTCTGCCCTTTTGCCAGGGAAGTAGAACCCATATTCATGCTTGTTAATTTGTTTTTGTAGAACTCGAAGAGATGGAGGACGAATAAGAAGATGATGAAAACTGAAACTGTGTACAATTAGGTATGAATGAATTTGCTTTGGTTAATTTGTGTGAATATATAGTGGTGAAAGGTTGTATTTTTATAATGTTTTGGGTATTTTTGTAATTGCTTATATATTATAAAAATGATGCTTTCTATTGAACTTCGAAAATTCAGCAGAGGTTTTGTGAGGCTAATGGATATCTAATAGTTGAGATGGTCAACAAAAAGATGTTGAAAGAAGTTTTCTTTGAAGATACTGTGCTTCAACACAATTAATATAAGGAATGGGTCGCCAACGTATAACAGTGAAATAGATAATAAAATAAATATTGTTCAAGTTAAATCTCATTGTATGCATCTTTTATTATGGCGAGATGATAAATAAATGCAATTTAAATCCTGAGTTTCTTCAATGTTATACATACATACATAGGGCAGTAAATGAGCCGAGATTGAGCGTGCTCAGGCTTTTCTTGTTTTCGGCCGTTCGAAATTGCATGAGTTCGAAATTGGCTCGAGCTCAAAATTGACTCGTGAGCAGTGTATTTGTGTCGGCTCGAAATTGGCTTGTTAAATATATATAGTATTGGATTCGAACCTGAACCAAATCGATGCAGAAGAAGACAAATAACCACATGAGCTGTTATGATTTAAACTTAAAATATAAATATATGTAAATAATTATATGAATTTTTTTTTTTCGAGCTAAAACAAGTCAAACACGAGCTGCTCGCGAACAACAAGCTTTTGTAACAGCCCTATGCATGCATACATACATACATTTAGTGTTTAGGATTTAGGGTTGTGTGTACAAATCATCATGCAAATTTTATAAAGGATTTCTAAAATTCAAATTCACAGTCATTTGGGACCTGATTTTAAAAGTTTATGATTAAGTTGACCGTCTTGACAAGACGAACACGATAATACCAAAATTGGGTCACTATCGACCACTTATAATAAAATATACCATCATGAACCACAGCCTATGGGGCTCCATTGACCACCACAAGCTGCCTTATTTATTGTCGTCGACGACCCCTATTTACTAACATCATATTCCAAATACAATCGTAATATAACGTCATATTGAGGACCCGACAAAACTTTCAGCTTCCGTAGTCATCGAACACTGTCAACCACTTGAAGGTGATTTTATAATGTTTGAATCTAAATTAATAAGTTTACATATCCATTATATCTAAAATAGCATGACAAAATAAAAAGACTTTAAGACACATAAAAATTGAATTCTTAAGGAATCAATTTTTTTTTTTAAAACAATTCCTTATATAGATATGATCTCTTCTAATAACATAAGAAAAAAAATGACTTTTTTATTTTAATTTGCAGGACCAAATATTTGTTGGATAGGTGGCCTCTAGCTAGTTGGTTTAGGATTAGAGACCAACCATACTTAGAAGGCATTCTTATCAAACATTACTTTATATAACTTATTAGGGGATTTTATTTTTCTTTTTAAAATATCTTTCCATGGAAAGAAAAGACAAAAACAAATCTAAACCATATGGATTAGAATTGATAATATAAGAAAATTGAAGGAATTGAAGAAATGGCATTATTCTGAAGTACAATTCATTTTGGATGCTTTTTCAAGTTTGAAAGGCCACCTAAATCATCTAGAATAAAAAAAAGAAGAAAGAATTCTCAAAGTAACTTTCATCATTGACATTTGCTGCAAATTAAGACTTGTTAGACATTAGCACATATGTCGCTAGCTTCACCTATAAGACTAAATTCATAGTTATCAACATTTTGACCTACACTGGAATCATTCTCTAGAGAATCTGAGTGTGCATTTGGTTAGTTTGGATCCAAACTCCGAAGAAGAAGAAGAAGAAGAAGAAGAAGAAGAAGAAGAAGAAGAAGAAGAAGAAGAAAACCCGAAAAAAGATAAGCACTTTGTATTCTCATTTAATTCATTTTATATGTCTTGTTACAATCAAATAAATATACAAAGCTCATATAAGTAAGGGAATGATAAACATGAAATATAAGAAAAGGATAAAAGTGTCAAATTACAATATATGTTACATATTATAAGAAACTTATATTCAGGAAAACCTTAAGACAGAATCGGGAGGAGCTGCTGCGAGCGAGAGAGGAGCCATTTCAACAGAACGTAGATTCCAGAGAAGATCCGGAGAGGAAAAGCTGATGATGAGCTAAGTATGCTGAACTTTCTCTTTAAGGTGTGATATTGAATGCCTTAAAATGTAACTAACTTTAACAATGAACCTAATTATCCTAAATTTAAAGAATATTTGCTTAAAATGTATAAATTTGGCATCTAAAATATATAATATCAATTTTGATTTTCAAATTACTTTGTTTATTTACATGTACATTTTCAGGTTTAATAATTGAGAAAAATAAAACCAAGCAATTAATAAAAACCCAAAAAAAGGAAAATTACAGCCAATAATTCAAGTAATATTTTTAATAACTGAATCAATCCAACCGAATAAGATCAATTCATTTATCTTTCTTAGTTTTATCCAAACAATACAGACCCCTAATAAAATCACATAATTACATCAAAATCATTGTTAGAATGACCTACATTACAATCTTAAAAATGAACTACATGCTCAAATTGTTGATTCTTTTATAAATTTTAAATACAATAGGATTACATTGTGTGCCAAACATCTAATTTACTTAAAAATAGGAAATATGAACCAATCACTAAAAGGATTAGAGCATCATCATGGCTTTAAACTCATCAAAACATAGCACATCATCGCCTTTCAAATCAAAACCAAAAATCATTGACCAACACAGCTCAATCGGCCTTAAAAGCCTCCCTTATCATACATTCTTCATTACTCATTTCCTCCTCACTAGTTTCCATTTCCAGCAATCTCATGAAGTCTTTCATGTCAAGAAAACCATCATCATCTAAGTCGGCATGTTGTAGGAAAACTTTGGCTTCCTCAAAACAGAGCTCTTCTCCAATGGTTTTCAGAAGAAGATGAAGCTCACATAAAGAGATTTCACCATCACCATTAGTATCAATTGCAAAGGAAATAGATGTCTTATTACTGGTTGCCATTGTCTTTGTGGAACTTAAAGAGATAGAAGAAGAAGTAAATGAAATCTGATTATTAATTAATTTGCTTTGGTTAATATGTATAAATATATAGTGGTTAGTAGTAGACCTTTTTAATGTTTCAGGTGTTCTTATAATTTCTTATATATTTTAAAATTGCAGCTTTTGGTTGAACTGCAAAATTTTAGCAGTTGTGTGTGGTTGACGTTTAGGTTTCGAGTGCTGAAAGTTGAGAGGGTCAGCAGTTACACACGCGCGCGCCCACACACACACACACACACCCTTTGGCCATGAGTTTGATTCCCCCGTGTGTACAGTGTGGTACTCGAATTCTTAGGGGTATGAGGGATGACCGAGGCTCGTATAATAGCCTATAGTCATCCTTTGATAATATATATATATATNTAGGTGAACTTATAGTAACAATTTAAACTTTATTAGCTTTTGTTCATTTTAAATCTTTCATTTCAATTTCACACTTCACTATTATTATTTAGATACATCATTTGAAATATGTCTAATTTACACACACACACACACACACATATATATATATATATATATATATATATATATGAATATTCATTAAAGAAGGCGATTATTATAATCAATAATAGAGATTAAAATAAGTCAACATGGTATTGAAATTCTGAAAACAACATGAGTAAAGTGTCTGGCTTACAACTACTTGAATTAAAATTAATTCAATATTCATCTAAGAAATAAAATTGATATTGGCCCGATCCGTTCCATTTTAGATGCGTATTATGGTTTTTTTTTTTTTTTTTTG
>JXCR01139232.1:248933-259634 GCA_002079205.1 Phalaenopsis hybrid cultivar
TATTATGGTTTTTTTTTTTTTTTTTGGCATTTATAGTTTCATTAGGTTTATTAAATTAATTCGTAGACTTTAAAATAAAAAAAAATAAATTTACATATATCCCACAAAATTCTCATGTATTTGCATGTAACACCTAAGGTTTGATATCTATAACATTTTGTTATCATAAACATATGCAATTTGCATGAAAATTTAATCGCCCAAACATGCAAGATAATAAGAGAAGTTTAGTCTTTGAGAATATGTTTAGACACTTTATTTATGAGGGGCTTAATTGAATTTGTTTAAATAAAGAAGAGCAAGTCTAAGTGTATATAGTATGATAGAATGGAAGTAAATCTCAAAGAGTAAAAGAAAATGTCCTTTAAGATTTCAAATTGTTGTCTCTAGTGTTAGAATCATCATTCCCATGTTTAAGCCAAGATAGTGATAGGCATAGTTAGATGGTCGGGCATCTTGAGATCTTGTTAAGGATTAGGTCAAAGATGAAGTGAACTTTTAATAATGTAGATGCTACATTTGAGTTCTACTAAAGAAAATGAGTTATTACAATTTGTCAAGACCTTTTGGGCAAGTACTACGACAAGTTAGCCTAATATATTAATTGTTGAATTCCAGGTGATGAATATGTGATGTTCAAATTATTATATGAATTGTTGATTACTTGGGTTATGGTGAATTTTAAATGAGCTCTAATTTTGAGCAATTTAACATAGTTTGTTGTTGAATCTAAATTTGTCCAGTGAAATAAACCCAAGGAATAGAGTATAGAACAGAAGAGAGAAAATGAATGAGTCGGAGAGAGATAGTGTGTGCACAGTAAAGAGCAGATTCGACCGACTCTGTTGAGTTTGGGCAATCAGTTGACACTAATTGACCTTCGATTGTTCAGACTTTGCTCGAATGGTTTGACTCAACTGGTCAGTTGCTTTGGTTTAACTGTTGAATGTAGATCCCTAAATGAAGAGTCCTTATTTCTAGAATGAGACTGGGGTTTTTTGGCAGAGGGTGACTCACTTAATCTGACAGGTAGCTCTCGCATTAGCAGAAGGGCTCATTGGGGTATTCGCAGAGTGTATCGAGGTGAGAGCCTTTGAAGTCCAGAACAACCTTAGAAGTTCTTGTAAGGAGGTTGGTTGTGTTAGGCTGATGCCTTCTTGGTTCGTTGGATCTTGATTTTTGACTCGGGCGGCCTTCGTTCGATTAGTTTTGAGTCCCAACCTAAAATAGTAGCAATTGGTAGATAAATTCTTATAGTCTTCCAGTAACGTGATCATTGGTATTTCTTCTGTGGGTTATCCTTGATCATACTTTTGTCTCTTAGTCCATTTAATTTCCTTGAAATTTGTGATGACACATTTTTTATATCCATTTGTGAATTAATAGCTTTGTAAACATGTCAAAATATGTATTATGATTTGATGAACAATGAATTCAATGTTTAATAGCCAATTGTCTAAGTTTTATGCCATTAGCATGAAAGTACTATCTAAGGATGAGCTTCGAGAAGTGTAACTCTGAGCCCTTCTGCTCAAAGGGCTTGACAAAATAGTGTTAATAAGCAATGAAGCCAACGTCTCTTCATCAGGGAACCTCATCATGAGGAATGATTTCACTCATGCTGACATTTACGAAGATATTACAAGAGAAGTCAAAAGCCTAGAAAAAAATGAGAACTCTTTTTGGGGTAGGTATATACATTTTTCTACAATTGATACTTTTTAAGCAACACAATATTTTTTGCTATCGAGTTGTTGGGATCTTTCTCTCTAATGGAAAGACAACAAGCATAAGCAAATATGGACAGCTTTCTTTAATTATTTCAAGGGTTGAAATGTATGAAGGCACTTTATATTAAGCATGTTATTTAAGCCTTCTAACGCATTCAATGATGTGTAATCCCTATAAAAAAAGAGATTAGATCTTATGTTTTCTTTGAAGAAATTCAGAAGTCGAAAGGAAGAGACATGATTGCATCATATTTGTCTCTTCTTCTATGGAAGTTTGTCTTGAGGTTTGAATTCCATTTTATTTAATTTTTTAAAATGAGTTGAGTTATTCAAATGATTTGCTATTTATTTTAATTAATTCATGAGCAGAAGCAATTTAAAATTGAGTTCAAGGTTGTTTTCTCAGGAGGACATTAAAACAATTGTTTTTAGTCTATAATGATTTTGAATTGGCAGAGCGACCGCGGTACGCGCATCATTACCATAGCTATTGATATATATATATATATATATATATATATATATATATATGTAACANCCATTTTATTTATATATATTTCACTTTTTAAAAGTTACAAATATTGTTATTTTTTGTGGTGATGTATATGAAAATTTTGGATGGTATCGATGTAAACGGAGAAGTTTAGGCTTTAGATATGAAATGTTGCTTGTTGGTGAATTCATGTGGTAAAGTGATGCATTATGTCATAGTATTGCATGAAGATCGGACAAACAAACAGAAAAAAATGTAGCTGGTAGAGCGGTTTTATGTGAAAAATCTAAATTGGCCGTAGCAATATTATATAAGTGGATTTATCGACGTGATTTCTGCTTGGGAGAGACAAAATAAGTTAGGGAAGTGCTCTAAAGAAAGACAGACTTTAGAGGTTGTGTGCTAGAAAATATGATGCCAACGTCATTAGTAGCAAAACCCAATGGTGGTGGATCAACGATTTGGATGATGACAGTCTGATAGCAAAGGTTCGGTGGTGGCAGTAACTCAACGACGATGGTTTGAAAGCAGTGACGGTGCTTGTTGGGCAATGGTAGTCTAGTGAAGGTGACAGACAAACAATGGTGTTTCAGTGGTGGAGACGGTGGTGGTAGGCAATTCCGGTCCAATGGCGAAGCAATGGACTAGCGATGACGACGACCAAACATCAATGGCCCAGTTGCGATGAAAGTGTTGGTTAGGCAACAATGGTTTGGCAGTGGTGATAGTGGTGGTCTGGCAACTACGATTTAGTGATGATGACAACTCAAAGATGGTGTTCAAGTGTAGATGATGTTAGGGCAGTGACACAATAAAGATGGTGGTTGGGCATCTATGGTTATACAGTAGTGATGACCAAATGATAGTGGTCCGACATCTTCGATAGTGGTGGCTGGGAGGCTGCTTGATGAGGTGGTTTAATGACGACAACAATCAAACTACAATGGTTTGGCATCAACGATGGTGGTGGCTGGGCAACTGTAGTACTGGCAATGACTTGACGGTGGTGGTCTGAGGCAACTACGATGGTGGCAAGACGATGACCAGACGAGGTTGGCTCGACAACAATGATGATGATGGTTAGACAACATTGTTCTGGCATTGACATCGGTGGTGCGTCTGTGATGATAGTGAAAGCCAAATGATAGTTCGATGGCGGTAGTTTGCAAAAGATAACGGTCTGATGAAAAATGATGATGGTGGCCAACTATAGTAGAGCTCATAAACCCTCAAGAGCTTGGAGCTCCTTCAACTTTATCCTTTACGGCTAGGTCCCCCTCATGAAGAGTGTAGGGCTCTATTTATAGATTTACTACAAACTCATCAAATTTAGAGACCATTTGGTCCCCAAAATATATGTCAATTCTTATTATGTTTTAAGTGCATGATCCCAGTTCGCTTGGACTCAAATCAAATCATTCTTAATGTTGTTGCGTTATTATCATGTAAGAAGATAAGCATTGGGTGATATTAATGCAATTATCTCACACACATACAAATACAATGTGCAGACAAAATAAATAGTTAGTATGGGCCGAAGAAAATTGTAAGAGGCCCAAGGGGCTTGATAGCCCAAATCCTCAAAATCCTACTATCAACTATCAGGTTGACAGGTTAGGTTGACCTATCATGATGAACTATTAAGTTGACCCGTCAAATACTACCTATCGAGTATATGTGATGAATAAGAAAGGAAGCCATACGTGTTTGATCACGCTCAGCTGAGGGATAGTATATTGTCCACATCTTATCAATCCAATGTCACCTCTTACCCTTAAGAGATGATGAACCAACAACTTTCGCTTTTTCCATTCTTCTTTGTTGGAAGCGTCTATTTTGTATGTGTGCGTGTATGAATATTATTATATGTGGTTTAATATGTATTAGAAATTATCGAATAATTGCGATATATGTTTTTTTTTTTTTATTATAATCATCAAGTGTTGAGAAGATTAAGTGGCAACGATATTAACAATTATTTTCCAAGAGGACTATTGATCAAATCACAATCTGATACAATTGAATTAAACAATTAGCATTGTTTAGAGTTGACTGAATTTGAATAGGCCTTGACTTAGCATGGACAAATGAGTCCGTACTAAACCTAGCTAGATTGATTAACGAATGCATTTACAGTATTTCCAATATATTAAAACTGAATTATTAATAATTAATCGCGAGTCAAGTATAGTTCAACGATCCCAATTCTACCATAGTTAGAGTGAGCCAAGTTGACTAGTTAGCTTGAATTAGTTTGACCAATCAATCAAATTAGAGGCTTGAAGAAGAAGTTCAGTTTTGATATGCTAGCTTGGTGCTTGATAGATTATGTTTTTAAGGTATCCCACAAATTCTAATTACTAGATTATATCTGACAAAATAATAATATTTTTTCGTCATAATAATGTTTTTTGCTTATTAGATGATTAAAATACTTGTAAGGTGCAACTTAATTAAGTATAATTTTTATTCGAACCAAAAATTAACTTTGGCAAAAATTGCATCAGTATATATATATGTATATATATATATATATATATATAAGTGTGACGTATGTCTGTGTTTAAATACACACATACATATACTTGAGCCCTTGGTGTCAATTTTGTAGGCAGCTGCGTTGTCAGTCGTAAAACTTCTCAGACCCTGATTTGATTTTTGTGGGGATGGATAACGCATATGGAGGCTTTGGCGTAAGACCCTCAGGTCAGGGGTTCGAATCCCAACCCTTACGGGCAGATTCAAAATTAGCACATGGACTTGAAGAGAGATCCGCTCCTCGATCAGTCTTTAATATATATATATATATATATATATATATATATACCTTACGACTTCTAAGTAGAGTCCCCATTCTCAAGGTTTTATTGTGAGGTGAGAACTTTTTATCAAGATTTTAGGGCCTCTTTTTTACAAGAATGGCTCTACTTGAATTTTGAGAAGACCATATGAGCATACTTATTTGTTTGCAATATCTTGGATCATCTATTCTCTCCGATAAAAATTGACTTGTGTGGCCAATTCAAATAAATCTTGATGTTTTACTACAGCTATTTAGTCTGTTGAAAACGAAATCCAATACAATTAAAATGTAATTATTTAAAATATGGTAAAGTTATTTAGAAAAGGGCAAAACATAAAGAAGAGTTTATTTTTTTGTCTGGTTTGAAATAAAATAGAATTAATAGAAAGCTCGATGACGTTGGCTAGCGGTGATCAGAGGCGAAGGCTTGCCACAATGTGTGGTGACGGCGATGGGCGGGGCTATCAGGGATGATCTGCAGAACGTGGGGATGAGCTGTAGCCGATGATGTCTGGTAGTTGCTTGAGGTTAGCAATCGATTGGTGCCCACTGGCGGTGAGCTGCACATTGTAAGATTCTCTAGCTTATTTAGAAATTAGGTGATTTTGATGTACTTGAAATACTTCAGAAATAAAACTCGAGCACAATTTTTTAATTCATTGCAATTTTATATTACATCAAAATTTTTTAAAGCTATATACAAAATTTATTGAATGTTGTGTTAGGTATGGCTAATTACCAGGAATTTGGAGTCTCTTAGATTTGAGGAGGTGTGTCTCTTGGATTAATAGGTTGGGAGGAGCGAGGACGTGTTTGTAATTATCTGTGAGTTTTATCTATATATAGATGTGTAACCCTATGAGCATGTAACTCCTCTGAAATAGTGAAATTCGTCGCTCTGCTCCGGAGGATATAGGCATCATTGCCGAACTTCATTTATCTGTTTTTGTGTAGATTCTTGTTTTTTTTCCCCTAAATTTCATAAGAATTGGTATCAAGGCAAGGTTCTAGGGTGGAGGAGATCGGCGCAGGAAGAATGAGGAAGAAGAATGTTTTGGTTCGGCGGTTTGCGACAGTTTCTTAGAGGAGTTTGGTTTTGCCAGAAGAATCCCGACAGTGCCTGCGAGAGGAGTTCGTGGTATTTGCGATTCGTGGTAGACGAGAAGAGTTGGCAAAGGAGAAGTCCGACAGTTCTGATTTCAGAAAGAACTGCGATAGTTCCTTCTGCAGGCGTGATCGTCCGAGATCGGGACTATCGTTCTCGCAAATTAGATCGTGTGCGATTGGTCGGACAGGAAGTTCGACGAGGAGGTCATGAATAGTTCCCGCTTTCTGCGACTGGCATTCGACTTGAAGGAGCCTAGCGAGGAATCGCGACAGATCGCAGAAAGTCGCAGATGACACAGATTGCAAGAAGTCGCGGAAAACATTCGTGAGGATTTACGACAATTTTAGCGAGGCAAAGGGCGAATTGTTGCAGGAAGCGTTTCATGCAAACATGAACTCTTTCAGTTTCGCGCGCAGTTAGCAGTTAGTGCGGCAGTTCGAGAGTTCGCGGTTTGGGAGGCATCACGAACAAGCGAAGCAGTCCGAGACTGAATAAGGGATCAAGGAATCTTTGATTTCTACCAGAGGAGTATTCTTTTGGATTTTCCCTTGGAATTTCTACTGGGAGGAAGGGAAGGAATATAAGAATCTTTGATTCCTACTAGAGGAGTAATCCCTCTGGATTTTTCCCTTGGGTTGGAGGGAAGATAATCAAGGAAAGGAAAGTTTTTTCTTTGAAGTCCCTCTGATTTCCTTTGGTTGAGGTTGGAACAGGATGATTTTCTTTCTTTGGTTCTTTGGCTCGAAGAGAATATTCCTATGCTGCAGTGACGACAAGGTTCGCTAGTTTCACGAACCTTCGCGACATTCGGCGAGGTGGAGTTTGTGAACAGGAACTCGCGTGCAGTTATCGCGAACAGGAGCGTTTGTGAATAGCAGAGTTTGCAAGTTTGTCGATGGTAGAGTTGCGGCAGGTGCAGTTGCAACAGATAGTGCTCGACCAGAGGTCTTCACAAATTTTGTCACAGGAGTTGCAGCAGGTGCAGTTGCGACAGATAGTGCTCGACCAGCGGTGTTCGCAAATTTTGTCACAAGAGTTGCGGCAAGTGCAATTGCGACAGGTGGTGCTTGGCAAGCGGAGTTCACAAGTTTGTTGCAGAAGGAGTTGCGGCAGGTGTAATTGCGACAGGTGGTGCTAGACCAGCAGAGTTTGCAATTTTGTCATAGGAGGAGTTGCAGCAGGTGTAGTTGCGACAGGTGGTGCTCGGCCAGAGGAGTTCTCAAGTTTTTCACAGAAGGAGTTGCGGCAGATGGTGTTTTCCAGCGGAGTTCGCAAGTTTGTCACAGGAGAAATTACGATATGTGGAGTTCATGAATTTCACGGATTGTTCGCAGGTTTGTTGCAGGAGAAATTGTGACAGGTGGAGTTTGACTTAGTGTCCACAGTATTTCAGCCGAATTTTTGTGCGAATAGAAAATGTGCTTCGTGTGAAAAATTTAATTCACGAATTACAGGAAACTGCGGGAAAATTGCTGCAATTAACAGAGCAAAATTCAGATTTATTTAAATTTATTTTTGGTGTGTTTTGTTTTAATACAAGGCAGGAAAAGTTCACTGTATAATTACTTTCAAATGACAATGTCTGGTGCAAAATTCGAGATTATGAAGTTCGATGGAACCAGAAACTTCGGATTATTGGCACAATAAGGAATTTTGAAGACATTACGAGCTATGAAACCTGATAGTAATATCTATAAACTGTTGGGGAGTACATTTGTATGTGAAGTTCACTCTGTCATATGATGAAATTGCAACACTTGCTAGTTGGTTGGTTATTCAACCCACTTCGGTGTAAGAAACTCCATGATTTTTTCTCCTAAGGGGCTCGATATTCGCCAAGGTGGAGAATTGTTAGGTATGACTCATATACCAGGAATTTGAAGTCTCTTAGATTTGGAGATGTGTGTCTCCTGGAATGAAGACGTGTGTCTCTTTGTGTGAAGATGTGCGTCTCTTGGATTAGTGGGTTGGGGGAAGCGAGGGCATGTTTGTAATTATCTGTCTGTGGGTTTTATCTATAAATATATGTGTAACCCTATGGGTATGCAACTCCTCTGAAATAGTGAAATTCGCCGCTTCGCTCCCGAGGATGTAGGCATCTTTGCCGAACCTCGTTAAATCTCTGTGTCCATTCTTCTGGTTTTGTGTCGATTCCTGTTTTGCTTTGCCCTAAATTTCACAACATATTGTGCATTTCAAATAAAGTACACTAGAATTGCATCTAATCAGTTAACCCTTTTGAAGCTGTTATGATTATATGTGGTCCATGAGGTATTTTACCAATAGCCATTCAATAGTCCAAAAGTCACTCAAACTAATAAATTAAGTATACACAGAGCATAATAATATTTAATTTTGGTGATGAAGGCCTTCATATATTTGTCATACTTAGTTGTGATATGAAGACATGTTGTGTGCTATAAAATTCAAGATAATAGAGTAATAATTTAATTTCATGGCATTGCTGAGATATCCAATACACACATAGATAAAAGAAAAGTTTTGGGAGGAAATATCAAGCTGTTTATGCAGAAAAAACTCTGGAAAGGGGAAAAAATATGAGGACTAGTCTAGTTAAAATCATCCAATATTATTACCAAGAGTACAAAGATCCACTCTTCATCTGAATTAAGAAAAATATGATTATAAAATGATGTTGAAATCATAAATGTTTTGAAATATCCTAACATATATGATTGTTAAGGGTGTTGAGACTAGAGTTGTTGTTATCTAACTATAATAGTCGAGATAAGGCTATAACATCTGCAGTTAACCATAGAAGCTATAGTTCATGGCTATTATAGTCATAGTGGAGCTAGTGAAATCATAGTTTGAGTTTATGACAATTATAGTTGGCTACAGAAGTCACAGTTGTTGGAGGCTATAACAGCCATTGTAGGGCGATTAAAGCTCTAGTTCAAGGTGGTGGGCAACGACTAGTGATCGAAGATGCCCTTTGGTGGATGATGGTGAGCTTTGGTGTTTGGCTGCAAGCTCTGGTAGACGTCGGTCGTGATTTTCAATGAATGGCGACAATCAATGAAATTTTAAGAATTAAGTTTTAGTAGTCAACTCTCTTTTTTATTCTTCTCTACCCTCACCCCTCAAGTGAAGAATAAGCGACTATTATAAGTTTCAAGAGGAACATTTTGGTAAATTTGACCAATCTCCTAAAACATTCCATACGGAAGTTCCACATTAGTACCCTTGATCATTGATAGTTTTCTCAATATTCAAGTGCCTTAAAGACATTTTAATTGAATGAATTTAGGCTCGTTGGAATACTATTGTCGAAATGCTCGATTTGATTACAATCATGCCAAATTTTAAGATAGTTTAGTCTTCCAATTAATGTACCAAAGACATTGATAAAACTTTAAGTTTTTGAGCTCGGTTTATCTGGACCCATATTTGATCACTTTTATTTTTATTAGATTTGTATTGTTGGGACACTTAATTTGACAATAATTTCTGAAATTAAGACTTAAATGTCCTTGAATATTAATTCAAATAGTCATCGAGATTTGTGTCTGAAGATAAAAAATTGTTCATGACACGTCAAGAAACAAACTAATGTTCAAATCATTTTATATCTAAAAGAATCTATAAAAAATATTTGTCAAAGAAAAAAAAAAACTAAAAGAGGGATTAAGATAGTGTCAGTAACAAAATATATTAATGTTTTTTTCTTAACAAGCAATCCATCGCTGACGACAGATGCTGTCTTTAATGATACGAAAAACTCAACGCTCCAAATCTTGTTTGAATCTTCAAAGTTAGCTTAATAAACAATTGCCAGCTGAGAATCCGCTAGCTCCATGTTATTCTCAGCATGCCCCCACCTAATTGGTCTGCTTTTCTTCTTCTCTCAGATTCTCACTCCTTTTCAAAGTAGTGCTAAACTCCAATTCTTAAATTATTTTGTAAAGTCTTCATCATGTCTCGCTCAAGCAGACTGTCCCCATTCGAATTCAGATATTAATTACGAAGTCAGCTCACCGTAGATAGGTCAATTTTACATTTAGGACTTGTTTATTAGGTTCGACTTGTGCTGTAATTGAGTTGAGTTGAGTAGAGTGAGTGTGGCCTGGGTAAAAGTTGGCTTTAACATATGATAAGTTGTTTATGTTCAATTCAAACTTGCATGAGCCAAGCTTTCATGTACATGAACATGCTTGGCATGCTTAAATTTTTTAATGTTCATATTTGATTTATATTTGATTCTTCATATTAATTAAACAAGATAAAAATTCTAATGATTACTCAATTTTTTATGTAAAATTCAAATTTTGATTTGGACTTAATTTTTTCTATAAAACCTTTAAATAAAACAAACATATGATTTTACAAATTTAAATAGATAAGCTATTAAATAAATTTCAAATTTACATCAAACTAATTTAAATCAATTAAATTAAATAATATATAAATTATGAATAAGTTTTCTTCCAATTGAATAGCATAAGTCTAACAAAATATATATATATATATATATATATATATATATATATATATATATATATATATATATATATATATATATATATATATATATATATATATATAT